>SNQJ01S0012990.1:62732-86424 GCA_010110895.2 Picea sitchensis
ACTCAGTCCCTGAGTTAGAGTGATACCTCCTAGAGCTGTTATCTCCATTTGATCACCCTTCATAAACAAATCGTGACATAAAACTGATGGGCGTTGGGCTCTGCTCCTGCAAGCAATCCAGGAGTGACTTCTAACGCTAACAGGATGATATAATGACTCATGTAGAGGCATGTCTGATTTATTGGAACAAGTAATCAACATAGTATTCTCCCTCCATCTGGGAGAACCACTAGTTCTAGATCTTGCAATGTTTGCATATATACATTGTTCTTCACCACAAATTTCAGTTGATTGTTTTTAGTGAGTTCATATCAAGATGGTAATCTTGTGATTCTTAATACAATGACTGGTTGTTCTAGCTTCTCTTTCTATCTTGGAATCTTGATGTTCTTCCTGATGTGTTTCTTTAGTTCTTGGGTCCATGGAGTTTCTTATAGATTCCATGCCCTAAAGATTCCATTTCTTTATTTCATCATAGGATCACGGATGTGGATGGACAACCAGGGATACTTTAAGGCTTCTCTTCGAAGAAGACTTCTTCTGAGGTTGAACTGGACATGTATTGTCTTTCATGGCTGCTACCATGGATATATACTTCATCATCTTCAATGGATCATAGGATTAGCTCCCTCCTAATCTTTGCTTCATGTATGAGTGCATATAATCGGCTCCCTCCGTCTAACAGAGTCCACGCTTCTGTATGCATCTTTCTTGTCTTCTGCAATATATAATTGGCTCTCTTTGTCTAACAGAGTCCACGCTTCCATCCTGTTGTCTTCTACAAAACATCATAAGTCTTTCTCTAATTTCCTCTTGATTGTTGACTTCTTTCTGTCTTTGCTTCTTTTAAGTCTCTTCATGATTGATTCGGCTTATCTTGCAATAGCTTCCACATGATTTGTTTGACGTATTTCATCCTTTCATGTGTATTATCTAATGATATCAATCCTTATCTTGTTTTTCTTCCATAGGTATAGTTCTTCTTGGAACACATTATCTTCCAAGAGATAGATATACAAGATATGTACAGAGACGATGTAAACAAGATATGTACAAGAAATAAGAAGAGTATTGTTACCTTTAGAAGAAGAAGTCTCTTTCATCCCGCTTAGTCTTCTTTGTAGGTTCCTTTTCTTAGACAAATGATGCTTCATGTTTCTCCCTTTTATTTAGCTTGGGACAATGATTCTTGTAGTGACCATACTTTCGACAGTTGAAGCATTGTATTTCTGAAATATCTTTCTCTTGATTTGTCTTCCTCTTTGAACCAAACTTCCTTTTGTCCCTGAAGTTCTTGAATCTTGTTGTGAAGGCTTGAAGTACTATGTTTACCAATTCCTTCTCTGAGATGATCTCTTCAATAGCTTGTAGTTGATCTCTTAACTGAGAGATTCTCACAAAATATGATGTTATGTTGTCCTCATCATTCATCTTCATGTCATGGAGCTCATTCTTCAGACTCATAACTTGTCCAATGTTTATGACTGAGAAGAGATTTGTTAGGGCATCGTACATCTTCTTCGATGAGTCAAGATGGGAGATGTAGGGTATCAAGTGGTATTTTATAGATTCCACTATGATACTCATAGTGTTGATGTCACCATCTTTGAACTTCTCCATAACTGCAACGTTATGTGGTTCCTTCTCTTGACCTTCTTCATACACTGGTTCCACGATCTTTCCTTTCACGATATTCAACACTTTATTCTTGGCAAGGATGAGGTCGATCCTTGTCTTCCACACTCTGAAGTTAGAAGCTCCATCTAACTTGTTCTTTGACTTCATAGAGTAAGTCATGTCCGTTTTGACTTGGTCAACCGTAGATTTGACCAGAAACTCAAACTTAACGTCTTATCTTGCTGAGAGTATTAGGAGATGCACTAGGCTAAGGCGCACTGATCTGTCCGAAAATTAGGTCAATCCCTTCACTTAAGGTGCCTCAACGAGAGGATTAGGGTTTCTACAACTGCACCTTCTAGTAACCCTAACGACAGTGCTATGGTGACTACTCCTGCTAGAAACCCTAGCGGTAGTTCTTCAATGAGCTAAATATCCTTACGGCTATGTTTCCTTCCAGCGGTTAGACTGAATGAAGGAGTTGTGGGCCCATAACCTGTTAGAATATAATGGATGTGCTCGTTTTACCATTGACAATATCTTTATTGTCACCCAACCATAGGCCGAAGCCACTCTCCGAGCACCTTAACCTTGACAGAGAATCACTCCGGAAGAAAACCCTAGGATAGATAGCCAAACAAAGAGTAGCGCACCTTTCCCCAAGGATAGCACACCAACAAGAGTTGATCAGATATTCCAAACCCTAGCCAAGAGATATTCCAAGACAAAACGTAACTGCTAACTGTAGCAGCTGCATCGACAACTCTCCTCAAACATGTGCACAAAACTGGGCACTGCAGTGCGCACAAGTGCTGCTCTGTAATTCTGAGACTGCCTGCCAAAATGAAGATTGGCCTCCTGTATTTATAGTAATTATGGATAACTTCCTGGGTCGACTTCTCATTCTGGGTATCTGCCTGTTCAGTATATTATTATTTCTTCTGGCCGACTTCTTCTCTTGGAGGCTAATAACCTAATACAAATTATCTTCTTGAGCCGACAATTCTTCTAGGGTTATTATCCAACTCATTAGGGTTTCTTCTTGCTTCTCAGAGTATTCTATTCTCATAAGGTTTATACATGGAGGTAAATACCTCTCGTAGATACCATAATATCAACAGTGCAATGGATCTTTCAAGTCCTAAGCTTTGATACCATGTTGAATTTTCACTATTCTAGGCTCAAGCATGAGGTTTATTTAATTTTGCATGTACTTGAACCATAAACAAATGCAACTACACCATACACAAGTGCTACAATAACCAATATCACAAGAAGAAATACCATGCACAAGAACACAGGAAATATCTTGGGAAACCTTTCTACTCAAGGGAAGAAAACAAAACAATCCTTTGCTATATTCTCAAGAGAAGGTCCCCCAACTGTGAAACCATAATGCACATAAGAGGGTGCTTCTACAAGATTGAAACTAGCACCCGAGAGAGGTGCACACTTCGGCTTTAAAGGTAGGTCTGAAATTTACAGATGACAAGTGAAAAGTGTGTGTCCTCAATGAGGAAATCACCTTTATTTATACAAGACCAAACACAAAAATAGGTGTGTCTATTGGAACAACAGGGTCGACCTCAATAACTTAGAAATATAATTAAGTATTACAATAAACCTTAATTATCTTTCACATATGGTGGGGCCGACATGTACCCTTTACATCACAATTAGGGTTACAAGTAAATCTTACACTTAGAAAATATAGCAAGGGATCCGCACGCCCACTAGTGCTCATCCACTAGGGACACGTCCACCTGTGCTTAGCCACAGGGATGTCATACTCAACATATCTCTATCTCAACTGAGTCCACATGAGAATCATTTGGAGTACCATCTCAAGCTTGACTCAACTGAGTCCACAGGAGTACAAAGGTAGGAGATTGCATCGACTCAACTCTCACACAGAGGAGAACGATACACCCATCACATGGGTACACCCAACACTGGGGCATGACTCAACTCAGTCCATAGGAGAAAAATACACCCCATCACATGGGCACACCCAACACTGGGCTCTCTCAAAGATTGACTCAACTCAGTCATAGAGGAGAACGTATCCTGGAGAATGTCACACAACATTGCAATCACCAACAACTCTAAGTTAGGCTTGTTTTCCTAGTTAAGGGTTTCCGGGGTAAATCTTTGTGTACTCCATGTGTGTGCCATTGTTTACTTTATGTTTTTCTTAAGAATATGCATGTATTGTTCACTTGAAAAATGTTTTGAACTTACAATATGAACCAAATACTTAGAATAAAATGAAAAACCAATGTACACACAATGTACACCAAATATGGGTGTGGAGCACAAATTCCAAAGTGATAATGGATATGAGTTACACAATAATTCCTTATTCATCAGGGGAATATCGTCCAAATTGTAACCCAAGTGCATCCATATATCCAAGACATAGGTCCATGTGTACAACAATGATTATATGGACCTCAATATATGCATATTCTTACTCATTGCATGTGCCTACCATTTAGGCCAACTCCTATTACATATACATCTAACCCTATTAAATATACATTTAACTCCATATATACCCCCATTAGGGTCATAAAATAGTATCCCCTTCAAATTGCTTTGGCCTCAAATCTGTGTAGCTAAGGGGTTTACATGTGATGAAACTAAATAAAAGGATTTCCTTATATTCCTACTCTATTGTTGCCACTGAAGACTATCCATCCATCCATATTCAATTAGTTTCATTGTCAATCCTTGAAAAATTCCTTTCCTTTGACTTTTCACATTGTTTTATGTGATGGTGTTGGACAATATCTTATCAAATAATGGTTCCTTGATTTGTTATTACATCAATATTGTTGATTTTTCCATCTTCTAATTCCTTGGTACTGTTGATCTTCTTTCTTTTCTTGCCAACTTTGATGGTAATGAGGGCATCGATAAAAAAAATCCTTTCATGGTTTGTATTCTTCAATTTCCTCACCCGTATCATCAATCTCATTGCATGGTACAATGGCATGATCTAGCATCTATGCTTAATCTTCAAATATATCTTCTTTAGAGAGAATACCTTCAAATATTTTGTTGATTTTTTCAATTTGATTTTATCCTTTTGAGTTGGATCTATGCATCATTAAGTTGTCTTTGTTGATATTATTGTGACTATTCGTCATTCTCATTCTTAAGTTGAATGGTAATGTTATCCATTAACTTCCTTCATCCTTTATCAATACTTACTTGAATTTTTTATTTGTCATCTTCAATATTTAAGGATTTTTCAACCTTTTTGCAAATTTTATCTTCAAGTATTTTGTTAGTTTCTTCATCTATAGTCTTCATTTTTTCCTACTTTTGAAAATGATTATTTTCTTCTTTGAATATCTTGACCTCATCCAATAGTGTTTGATTGTGGTTTTGTAGTCCATAAATTTCTTCATCTTTCTTTTTCAATTCTTCCTTTGAATCAACCTTATCATTCTTGCATTTTATCATATTTATTTGCTTTGTGTTCTTCACATCCTTGATGAGCACTTCATCAAGGGCTTGCATCTTGGACAAATCATCACCCTTGTTTATGAGTGCTTCTTTTGCTTCCTTCAACTCATCCTTGATTTTCTACATTTCCAAATCCTTCATATTTGTTTCCTTTATCCATCTATATGAGAATACTTCTTCAAATTCTTCCCAACTAGACTATCTTGTGTCCTTATCAAGACTATTCCACCAATCCTTACCTTCAGCTTTAGAATAAGTAATCGAAGACTGAGGAGATTTACAAATTTACTTTGTAATATTCAACCATTTAATCGAATCAATCTCATATTTATTTCCAATCGAAGTTGGTATTGCCATTTTTTCCTTAAATGCTTGTGATCTTGTTAGTGTTGAAATATTGAAACATATGAATAAACATGCAACAATATTAACAACATATAATCACAATAAGAAATAGACAATAAAAAAGGGGAGAGTACACTAGATATATGTGTTGAAACCCCAAAATGGGGAAACATCCACGGGGAGGTATTGTCTTCTTTATTCTTAAGAAATATCCAATATTACACTTGAGAGCACCTCCACAAATGCTTTACCGTTTACAAATATAACACTTTTCATTGTGTCTCATGGGTCTCTCTTACCTCTATTATATACAAAGAGATATGGAAGAATTACATCCCAATAATACATGTGAGATAAATGTAGTTTCACCTCTTTATATAATGAATGATAACAAGAGTGTTTTAATCCATGATGAATGTGAAAAAACTCTCTTTTACATAAGATTACAACTTACTAGACATTATTACCTTCCAAAGTAACAGATTCCAATAGTTCAAATCCTTAAGTTCAAATCCTTAAATTCAAATCCAATAACTTCAAACTAACTATCCAAAATTTTAAGAATACTTTTATCATATTATTCTCCTATGTTTATTCTTTCAAACAACTTAATTATACCTTCCAATCAAAAGTTATTCCAATTTTAAGTTCACATACCTATTAAGCTCTTATTTGGGCATTTCTTTGCAGGTTGAAAATGTAAAAAGTGTTTCTATGTAAGGTTTGAACCATTAAATCTAAAATTTTGACATGTAACATCTTGTTATGTTCTCTCTTCAATTCCACAAGTCTCATTGAATTTTGATGCTAAGACAATATTATGGCTAGTGTGCCAAAACTTTTTAATTTTCACCCTTATCTAGAGAGAAAAGTTATACAAACTATATTCAACTAATTTCATACCCAAACCCTTGATTTTTAGACCTTTAAGAAACATGGCTTTCCTCTTTCCAATGGGACCAAGTGAAAGACCAGGAACAATATGTAGAAACATATAATCAAGGTCTATCCTATCTCAACTCCTCTAGAAAGCATCAAATAATAAAAGTAGATATATCTAATAAGAGAGAGGAGACAAGAGAATTTACATGGTAAAACACCAAGTTGGGGAAACAACCACGAAAGTAAGGCCTTATTCTTCATATAACTCTTCCAACTACAATAGATGGAGCACACAAATGTATGGAATTCAAATGGAATCCATACAACTCTCAAGAATATGAATGATCTAGCCTAAGGATCCCTACGGTCCATGCTAATGATGAATACCATAAGCCACCTGTTAACACTCTGTAAATTTCCTAGAGGTTGTCAGAAAAGAAGAAATCTACAGGAGGTAACTTTATCCAACCACTTCGAAGCTGGGATCTAGCCCTACCAGCTTCAGAGAGGGATCTCTCTGTATGATTTAGATATGTTTAAAATTTAAAATATTAGGCTAGGTGAATAAAATATGTTTGTTTTGTTTGTTGTCGTTTTCGTTGGGTTGGCTGAGAGAGATTTACACGTCCATTGGGCTATGGGGTCTGTATCATGAAATAAAATTTAAACCAGAAAACAAAGAAACCTTTCACAAGGCGAGATAATGCAATCGTTGGATTCTTTTAGCAGCATAAATGAGGAATAGCAGAAAAGGCGAGAATGTCAACTACAACAAAGAAGCAGTTAAGAATTTCTTTATCGTAAAATCAGAAGATGAAACACTAAAATCTTTTAAAGTCAGAAACAGGGTATACAAAGATAAATCTTGCAATGTTAGTTACTTTCAAATATTAGATTTAGAAAAAGGTGTGATAACTAAGCAAGAATAACATTTAACTTAGAAAGGAAAACATCACCAATGAGTACACGCAAGAATCCTGTGGAAATGCCTCTTTGTATTAATGGAAGATCTCTTGAAAAATATTACAGTCTGGTAACTTGCAGGGTGTAAAGATCAACCCTCAATACTTCGAAAAGTGAAGTATTTATAACCAAAATTACAAACGATCCTATCATTAAAGATCAGGACATGGTAAATCTATTTTTAGCTTAACTAACTTAACAAACTACAAAAATCTAGGAAACTGTTTGATGATGTGTCGAAGTTTCATGTTGTTTTCTGGGTGAACTGTTGGTGAGGCCTCTGCACGACCTCATCTGATTGGATAGCTGACGAGGTTGGGACAACTCATCGACTACTTGATCAAATTGCAAAGCTCTTCCCATCGAAGATGACTGGGAACACTGACTTTGAGTAACCTTCGGTAGACTTCATCCATCTCTGTGTACTTGGAAAAAGTTGGCTTGATGACGAAGATGTACCGGATCTCATGTTGTATGCTGATGTCAACCTATAGAGCATCTAGGAATGCCTTGCCAGTGATACTGCCTTGAATTCCTGAAAATTTCGAACTATCCTTAGCCACAGCGGCTAGTCTCTTTTTGTAGTCGGGGAGCGTCATAAATTTGTCATTTATCACCTTCAAACTAGGAAGACCCTTCTTCTGTAGAGCCTCGATCTTGATAAAAAAACTTTGCACCCCTAGGTCCATAGCCTGAACCTTTTCTTCTAGCTGTAGCATCAATCCTCTCTTGGTCAGGACCCTCTTGACCTCAAGGATGGTCTCTGTTCTATCCTCAATTCTCAGATCTTCCAACTCCTCTCTGGTTTTAGAATTTAGGAATTTGATGATTTCATTGGCTTCGGTGGGCATCTTTCCCAGTTCTGCTCTAATCTTCTCGATGGCTTGCTTACTTCTTTGCACCAATTCATTTTGCTCAAACATAATTTGTATCATTGGCCATATTTCATTCATAGGCTTGGTGATGTTTGTCCAGACACTATCTTTGACTTCGGTCGGTGTTTTGCCTGCCATTGTTTGCTTCTGAAGCTATTGTAACTCTTGTTTGAGATGGTCTGACACTTGTCTTTCCTTGGAGTAGCTGGTTTGGTAAGAAGATTTGAGTTCCTAGAGGTTTTCAATCTCCTTTTTGAGCCTGCTAATCTCTATTTCCTGTAGATTCATCTCTTCCATAGATTTAGCCAATTCAACAGTCTTTTCCAGAGACGTTAGTGGATTTGTCGATGGAATTTCTGCTAGTGACGTTGTGCTCACTCCTAAGAGTGGAACTGCACTCAATGGAATGACTTCCATGGGTTTTGACTGCTATTTCTCTTTCATTAGTTTCTCCAGTTCAGCTTCTATTTCCTTCAATTGTGCATTCTGCTCCATGATCAACTTAAGCATCTCATCTTTTTCTCCTTCTGTCTCCGCTATTTCCTTTGCCTGAGAATCTCCTGTTGGTGGCAGCTTCAATTGTTTTCTCAGAGATGCTATGTCGGCATTTTTCTTCTTGATCATCTCCTTGACTACTTTCACATTCGAGGGATCATATCCGATCTTGGGGACCAGTTCCTCCAATGTCTTAATCCTGTTATCTTTGGCAAAGGATGATATTTTCTCCAACTTCAACTGCGTCTGGACATTATTCAGAGACACTTGTAATTTGGAGGCAGCAATGGAAGCATGTGCCAACATGGAGAAAACCATTTCTCCAGTTTGTCTGTGCAGATCCATTTGATCAGCTGGATGCACATCCTTAGTCTGGAATTCAAAGGTTGCCCTTTTGTAATCGGCAATTACCTTTGGGTCTGGCACCTATGCTTGGAGAAATACCATGTGCATTCTTCCCTTCTCAGTTTCGAATGTTGATAGCAGTCTGTGTTGTGCAGTCGACGTTTGCTTCCAGAACTGAGCATATGTGTTGTTGGTCAGCGTCTGATTCTTTTTCTTGATCAAATCGTATTTCTCGAAGATACTCAACTTCAGTCCTGTTTTTCTTGGTTGGTTGACTGGTGGAGTGTCTGTAGGCTTCTTAGGCAATACTGAGGTTATGATCTGCTTGTTGCTTGTACTAATGAGTGATCGATCCACCTCCGTCATTGTAGTGGATGGAATTGCCTTTTCTCTAGCTGTGTCAGGAGCCTGAGTGCTTTTCAGCCTCTTTGTGTGCAATCGGAACTCCTCAGATGATACTTAAGTGACCGAAGGCGAAGTGTCCTTCTTGGGCCTTTTCTCCTTTGGAGCATGTGGTCTAGTCATCTGTGAAACAGCGACCGAAGGGTCCTATTATTCTGCCTCAACCAGTGTGTTTGTCTCCCATTCTGTCTGGTTTACAAACTTCTCTACCTCTGGCCTAGATATGTGAACATACGGGATATTTTTGTTTTTTATTCTCATCTCGGAAATTATCCCGCATGGATCATAGTGCCACGTGAAACTAACAAAGAACTTCATTTCTTTTAGCAGCCTATATGCTTCCTCCCTGGCACCTCGACTGTTGCAGATGAAAGATCCAATCTGCCCTTTGATTCTGAGCTACTGCTTCTTCTTTAAAGACACAAAATGTATGTCGTCCGAGTTTATCATCTGCCTTATGTATTCCAGGGCGAAAATTCTAACAGGTAAGTACTTGGGTAGCTTATATGGGGCCAACTCGCACCCATAGAATCTGATCTCAATATGATTTTGGTACAGGTACCAATCACTAGTCTTTGTAAGGTCCGAGAGATGTAGAATCCTCTGAATTTCGTCATTAACTCTGGGTTCAGGTCTGTCGTTGAGCATACTCACCACTGGGTGGTAGAACTGCTCGATGAACTGCTTGAAGCTGAATTCTGTGGAGTTATGTTTGAGCAGAGAGGTCCATGTTGTTACTACCTGTGGTTTACCATCCTTGTCCATCTTCCGCATACAAAAAGAAAATTTGTCCGCTTGGAAGAAAACGAACAGGTATGCCAGAATTGCAGAATACCTGAACATACCTTCTGTGGAAAAATTTATGAATTGTTCGTGAATGTTGTCCGCCAGGAATGTGTTGTAGTCGAACTGTGTAGTGGGTTTCTCATCGGTGGAGAAAATAGACAAAAATCCCAAAATGGGTTCATCTACCCATTGATCTGAAAAATAACCAAGCAAAGTGCATAGTGACGTGATGACATGGTTTCCTTTTATTGAGAACGGAGAGCAAGGATAAGGGGGGTTTGTAATGGGGAGCTGAGCGGATTGTGGAAGAAAAAGCTAAAAAATCTGAGCTCTTTGAGGAAACGACAGCTTCTGGTAGAGCTCTGTAATTATCTCAAGGTTAAAAGGTGTGGCAGAGTCGGCTCAGGATATCTGCATCATTTGGTCGATGGTTTCTGGTGTGATGAGGAAAATAATTTCCCTGGATGAGGACACAATGGCTCTTTGTTCAGGGATATAATGGGCTTGGCACTTGAGGGAAAATTCTGGGAAGTGGTGAATCTGGGGGAAAAGATATAAAGGTAGGTTGGACTCCCAGAGCCCAATTTCATCACTCTGGTCTAAGAAAAATTCTTTCAGCCATGACTGTAGGTCTGCGAAGTCAAAATCGCATCTTGTGTCTGCGATTAAGTAGTCTTTTTCAGCTAGAGGAATCTTGTCGAGGTCGACAGGAGGCGGGAGAAAAGGATTCCCTTCACCTTCTGCTCTCTTTGACTTTGGTGCCATTACTGTAACAATACCTGCAAATAAAACAAAAGTTAGGGGGAGCGACTGTAGATGTGGGTGGCTAACTGTAACGGAGAGGAAAACGGGGAAAATTCTCTAGTGCAATGACTGGGTAAATGGTGAGAGAGTGAAGGGTGAGAGTAGTTTTGAGTAAACGGGTATTCGTTGGGCGCGGGAGACAGGGCAGTTGGTTAATGGATAAGTTAGCCAGTAATAAATGGCTAATGGGTCATTTAGAGCATGAGATGCAGGTGACAACGACTGAAACATACATTTGAGTGACGTGGCAGGTATTGATTGGGGGAAAAGACCATGGTGAAGGGACTTGCCACGAGTGAACGAGGGAGAAAGACTGACAGAGTTATGGGAGGTGACTCTTATGGAAAAGGTGGATAATGACGTCATGAGGTGATGAGGTATGTCAAATAGTAATAGGCGGTGGGATTCGGGACCAATGGATTCATGCCACGTATAGATAGGGGGCCCACCAGAGTAAAATTCCATTCCGGACCCCCTCCCCCAACCGTTAAAGGTAGATCAGTCGGGGGGGTCCGAAAAATACCATGAGTCGTTGATCTGTTCTCTTTCCTTTCGACCGAAGATCTGTGCGCGATCTTTAAAACACATTCTGGACCCCCCCCCCCCTCCATTAAAAGCAGAACGGACAGGGGGCTCCAGAATCCAATATAGACCGTAGATCTAGGCGCTGAAGCTTGATTCGTCCAGATCTGCGCATAAATTATCTCTGATTTCGGACCCCCCCCCTCCCCACCATTAAAGGTAGAACGGTCGGGGGGGTCCGTAAAGACTTGTCCACCATAGATCTGGGCGCAAACATCTGAGTCGTCCATACATGAACTGTGCATAATTGTGAGCGCGAAGGAATATGCGCCCGGAAAAACTTAGGATAAGTGCATATCGTGGATTTTCCCATGTTTCTATCACCAAGGGGTTAGACAACCAACCTTTTAAACATCCAAGACATGGTTCAACATTGATCATCGAGTTGGTTTTATTGAAATAAAGCAAACTACCCTATGTTCTAACCTAATTACCTATGACAATTAGCCCAGATTAAACTGTTGGACTAAGAAATTACTCTATCCTAGGGCTATTTGACCAAGATTAGGCAGTTTGGCCAAATTCATTCACTAACTAACCTAGATCACTTGGCTAAGATTAAACAGTTTAGCCAAGCTTATTCACTACTCCTATCAACATCAATTTAAAAGGACTTGGCCATGCTTGAAAGGTATGGACCAAGTCATTGTTATTGCATGGGGCTCTATTGAATTTCTTTTATGCCCTCTTTTATTATTTTTCTTTCTTTTCTTTTTCTTTTCTTTTTTCTTTCTTTTTCCTCAAATTATTTGCAAAATGAAAAATCATTTGACAAGCAAAAACACTAAAGATATAACATTTCAGTCACCAGTTGATCCTATAAATTATAGGGTTGTAACAACGGCTCCACCTGGGGATGGTACTCTCCTTGTGAAGTGCCAAGAATCCTGATCCCTGATGTTCTGAAACTTTCTCCATAGTCGTCTTTGTTGCTTGATCGATTTTATTTTGAAAATCTGAAGACAATGTTCAGTGGCTTAGGGCCTTCTCTCTGAGCTTCAACCATCTGATCAAAGTTATTTGCTCAGAAACTTGCAAGAAAAATGAAAGTGGTTTGTACAATGGAAACTGTGACCTCGGGTCCCTATTGAGGCAGTGAGTAATGCTTTAGCATTCTGCCATTTACAGGTCCTCTTGGAAAAAATTTCCCATCACTGTTGTTGAGCAAGAAGGCGTTATTTCCTCTGAATGCTTGAATCATATATGGTCCCTTCCACAGGCTGTCGAATTTTCCATGCTTTCCCTTGTCTTCATTTCGGGAATCCCATCTCAACACCAAGTCACCTAGCTCGAAATCATCTTCTTTGGTTCTTTTGTCAAAGATCTTCTTAATGCTTTCTTGGACTACCTGAGTCTTGTTGTATACTTCTTCCCTGGACTGTTGCAAATGGATCATCTAGTTTATCCTTCTTTGGGAGTCGTTCGGCTCAGCTTGCATGTCTTCCAGCAATTTCATGACAGGAACTCCTAAGGAAGTGAGAAAAACTGCTTCTGTGCCATAGACCAGCTGATATGGTGACATACCAATTGACCTTTTGGTAGTCAGTCTGTCGGCCCATAATGCGAAAACCAACTTGTTATGCCACAACTTTTTTTTTTCTTGCAAAGTTTTCTTGATAGTGTTTACCAGGGTTTTATTTGATGATTCCGCCAGCCCATTTCCCTAAGGGTAATAAGCTATGAAATGTCCCAAACCAATATGATACTGGTTGCAGAAATCTATGAGTTTCTTAGATCAAAAAGTAGTTGCGTTGTCAGTTGTAATTTTTCTAGGACATACAAAACGGGACAAGATATTATTTTCAAGAAATTTAATAATGACAGAATCAGTAGCTTTCCTGCTTGGTACTGCATCGATCCATTTTGTAAAATAATCCATGGCAGTAAGAATCCACCTGTGCTAGCCCGAAGAGGGAGGATGTATTTCTCCGTTGAAGTCTAATCCCCATTGCTAGAAAGGGGCTTCAACAGAGATTGGTTTCAGGGGCAGAGGAAGAAGTTTCCTTTTGCCCTCGAACAACTGACATTTATGACATGATGTCACTTTATGATGAACATCAGCGAATAGCGTTGGCCAATAGAATCCAGCTCTAAGGATTTTATTAGCTGTGGTCTTCCAGCTCAGATGACCACCATAGTCTCCTATATGAAAATCCTGCAATACTTTGTCGGCTTCATCCTTCAATAAACAATTTAACAAAATACCTCCAGGATCTTTCCAGCACAGATTCCCTTCTAGAATGAAAAATTTTAATGCTTTCAATTTCAAAAACCTAGCCTTAGTTTTGGTCAAACCAGGGGGAGCTTGTAAATTATGCAAAACAAATATCAGGTCTGCGTACCATGGAGAGTTGAGAAATACCTCTCTCACACTTGGAGTCGCCTACTCACCCTGTTCATCTACTACAGCTAAGAAATTAATGTCAAGAGCATGGAAATTTGATTCAGCCATTAAATTTGCTAGACCTTGACCTTTAATCAGTTTAGTAGGCTTAATCTCTATGTCATACTCTAGAATGATAGCAATCCATTTTCCTCTTCAGTCGTCCGGATTGTCCTGGGTTAAAATGTCTTTTACTACCGCATTCGGAACATATGCAATGGTGTGGGAATGGAGAATGTATACTCTAAAATCTTTTATGGATTTCACCAAGGCAAAAGCTTGTTTCTCCATTATTTTATAACTCAAAGCAGCATCTCTTAAAGCTTTAATGAAAAAGGCTATGGGTTGTTCATACCCTTCGTTGTTTTTCTGTAGTAATATTGCTGCAATGGTATGTTCAAAGGCGAAAGAAAAAAGATAAAAATCTTTGGTGAAGTCGGGACTGATCAAGACTAGAGCCTGTGTGAGTGCGCGTTTAACTTGTTCAAAAGACTGCTTGGACTCTGTGTCCCATTTTATTTTTGTGTCCTTTTTTAACATGTTTTTGATGTTCCTGAGAAGCTCGGCCAGGTTGGGTATGAATCTTCGCAGAAAGTTTATTTTTCCGATAAAAAACTGTAACTCTTTGATATTTCTTGGGTGTTCCAATTTTTGAATGGCATCGATTCTGCTGGGGTCTATCCTGATTCTGTCCTTAGAGATTATGTGCCCTAGAAGTTTACCTTCCTCTAATACGAAAAGGCTCTTCTTAGGGTTTAGAGAAATCCCAAATTTCCTGCATTTCTCAAAAACTCGTCTGAGATGTCGTAAGTGCTCGTCATCAGATTGGGAAAACGAAGTTATGTCGTCCAGATAGATGACAATAAATTTTTCAAGTTCTTCCACAAAAGCGATGTCCATCGCTCTCTGGAAAGTGGCCCCAGCATTCATCAACCCGAAAGGCATTTTCACATACATGAAAGTACCCCATGGTGTTGTGAAAGTTGTTTTCTCTTGGTCATCCGGGTGAACAAGGACCTGATTATAACCTGAAAACCCATCCAGTAAAGAGATTCGACTGGATCCAACTATCTTTTGTAATATGTGGTCCATTTTTTGCTATGGGTAGTTGTCCTTCAGAGAGACCTTATTCGGATTTCAGAAATCGATGCAAAGCCTGATTTCTCTGAATTTCTTTCGAGTTGGGACCAAATTTGAAACCTATTTGGAAAATCGTAACAGAACTATGATTTTAGCATCGTACATTTTTTTGATTTCTTTCTCTATCAAGGGAAGTAGCTTGGGATTGATTCTCCTAAGTTTCTGTCTGAAAGGTTTTTGATCTTCTTTTATTGGAATCCTATGTTGTATGATGCTGGTGTCATAAGCTTTCAAGTCCTCGTAACCCCAGGCAAATACATCTGAATATTCCTTGAAAAGTTCAATGTATTTGAGTTTCTGCTCAGGGGGTAATGATTTGGAAAGTTTGGGTTTCTCTTCTGTCCCTATATTACAATCTTCTACTTCTTGACCACTGGCTTCGATTTTTGGTTTTTTAGCTACATCATTAAAATCAAATAGGTCTTCTAAAGGAACTAAACCCCTAGGTAGAATATTACTTTTTAAATGCAAAACATCAGCTTCTATCTGATCCTCACCTAACTCTCCTGAATCTATCTTATTTACACCATTTCCAAAATCAGGTCTTTTTACATTTTCATCCTCATTTTCTAAATCTATGCTTGTACACTCGAAATCATTTTTACAATGTAGAAAATCTTCAATTTCATCATCATTACCAAATACCTGCCAGTATCTGATGTTGTATGGAACAGTTGGTCTGCACTTCACCTCCACCATGTATGGGCGAGTGGAACGAAAAGGTATCTTGCATGTGGTTGCTGACGTAGCTAACCCATCTGCTAAAATATTCTGTCCCCTAGGCATCACCTGCAAATCAACTTCAGTGAAACATTTAAGGGCATCCAAAACATCATTCCTATAAGCTCTAAGACGGGGATGTTTTGTTGCATACTCACCTTTAATTTGTTTGATAATTAATTTGGAATCTCCCCTTACCATGATATGTTTGGCACCAACCTTCTTCAATAATTTCAGACCGCGCATCAAAGCTTCGTACTCAGCTATGTTGTTAGTGCATTGAAAATTCAGTTTGTAAGAATGGTTTTCCGAATACCTGGATCTTTGATTGTGCAACCGAACTCCTGCTCCAGCTCCTTCTTTGCTTACAACTCCATCAAATTCCATGCTCCAGAAATCTGTTGGCAATTCTTCAGTTATCACATTTTTCTTTCTTTCTACCTCGGTGATTTCTTGGCCTTCGTTTGGACCAGATGTATCTTCTTCTAGCTGAGTGATTTGTTCTCCGGTATCGCCATCGTTATATGGGATAAAGGAATCCAGGTCAGAATGTGCAGAGTACAGAGGATAGTTATGTGGATTTTCTTGGCTACTAACCATGTATTTCATCAGTGTTTCTCTGTATAGTCTTCTCTATTGCCCAAAAACTGGGGCAGTGGCATACGACATATCCAACTGCAAAGTACCTTTCAACTTGGCCCCCCAAGACCGGGACAGCAACATACCATATTTTGGGGGAATGTCTGTGACCACAACATCCATGACCATGCTTTTTGCGGGAATCTGAACCAAGGTGATGCACAAATTCTTGATCAAACCGATACATCTGACTTTGTTGGAGTCAAAAGAGTGTAAGTCCTTGTAAGGTCTGGTAACCTCAAGTCCCAGTTTTTCCATCACTGCTTTAGGCATCAGATTATGGGAAGCACCCGAATCTAACATAGCACTATGCAGAAGCGGGTCATGTATATTAAGGCTGATGTAAAGAGGAGCGACAACACCATTGTCGGTCTGACCATCCACTTCATGTCCGAACAGGAGTTTAGGTTGATCATCGGTAAGGTTTACAGTATCTGAATGATTCGCCGATCCAACAGTTAAGGCCTCCATGCCTATGTTAGGTTTAATGCTCAGTGCCTTGATCACCTGTGACTGGTAAGCATCCTTGCCCATCAACTCGGAAAGAGGAATGGGAATTTTCACTTTGGCTAATTCCCCTTCAAGGTTGAAAGGTATAGGTTCTCTTCTTTGGCTCAACAATTCTAATTTGTCCACCATAGTCTTCTGAGTAGAAGTCTTTGGTGGGTTGGTTGATGAAACCTCAGTCTGCGATGATCTTTTCAAAATGGTAAGGTTTCTTTTTGTTGGATCTTCAGCATTACCTTTTTCAGGGATCTTCTCGATAGAAGGCTCGGGTGCTTTCTTGGTTTTGACTGTCTTCTTTGTTTCGGTTACCTTTTTTGGGGAACTTCCGTCTGTCTTTTTACTTCGCAGATTGTACTACCAGTGTACCTCCATAATGACATTTTCAAATGCTTGTTGTTCGGTATCTTCAGCTTCTTCGCTCACCTTTATCTGAGAAAGAAGAAAAAGTTCTTGTTCCTCCTAGGTGAGGAAAATTGCTTCGTTATTGTGAATGCCCATGAGGTTTATGTGTGTATCCTTCGGTTCTTCAATTACCTCATCTCCTTCATCGACATAGTTTTCTTGTAGGGGTGGTCTAATCTGTTGATCAGGACCTCTCTGTTCCCTTTGATCCCTAGGATCTCTCTGCCCGATTTGAGGAGGCTTTCTTCTGAAGTTAGGATTCCGAATTTCAAGAGCTGGTGGATTTTCTCTAGGAGGGTTTCTTTTGGATACAGTAAGTCTCTCCATCATTCTTTCCATTTCTCTAGCTAAGGAATCCAATTTGGAATCGGAAGTTGATGTGGAAGGTTCCTCTTTAATTGTGACTCTCCTCTCCGTCCTCTGTCGTGCCCTTTTTGCCAACAGGTTGGCCTCCACACTTATTGCACTTTTCTGCATGTCCTCCAGGCTGGTGGAGTTTCTTTCCCTTAATTGATATGACATATCGGCGTCAAAACCATCAGGGAATTTTATCAATGCCAAACCTTGTGGAGGTTTAATAGCGGCTGGAATTGCATTGTACAGGTTCTTGAAACGGGTGCAGTAATCTTGTACTGTCTCACCTTGATTTCTTCTGATGTTTTCGTATTCTGACAAGATATGGAGAGGATTTTTTTTTACCTCCCATCTGTCTAGAAAACTTCTTTGAAACGCTGTAAGGTCAAGCACTGAGGCAGCGTGTAAGCCTTTGTACCATTTCTTAACGTCACCTGTCAAACTATGTGCAAACAATCTCATTTGAACGTCAGCTTCATCTACTTCATGTAGGTCAAAATAGTCATTCATTTTATCCACATGTTGTTGTGCGTTCAAGGGCCCTGTGCCATTGAACTGAGGAAGTCTCGTTTGATAATCTTGGGGCATAGCATGTAAAGGTGAGGCCAACACCAAGGGGGCATATCTGGCTGCCATGATAGGTGGAGGAGATAGGACAACAACCTGAATGATAAGAGGGGTGGTGACAAAAGACGAGGATGAGGAGGGGCTAGCTGGCACAGAGTGAGTGGTTTGAGGTTTAGTAGTGGGAGATAGAACTTCGGGAGTCCGGGGTTGCAAGGCGGTTGGGTCCAGAACGGTTTCAGCCACAAAGCTATTAGATTTCGTTCTAAACAGGCTTTGTTCAAAAAGGATGTCAAAGTCAAGATCTTGAAGGGCAACAAGCTCCTATGGAAGAGAAGGGGACCTCTGAAGGGGATTATGATTTATTGAACCTTCTGCAATGGCCTTTTTCCTGAGTAATTGTTTTGGATTATCAGTTGCTATTGCAGGTTCTGGGTCTGGGTGAGATCGATTATAAGCTCTTTTGGGAGCCAGATTTCTTTTTGATTTATATATATATATATATTTTTAGTTTTATGAGTCTGAAAATTAATATCTACAAGCTTTTAACAACCTCTAAACACTACTTCTTTCTTAGATTTGCAATTTTTCAGAAACAAACTTTTCTTCCAGGGAAAAGAAAACGTGAGGTTAAAATTTGTTCAATTCCTTCCCCAGTATGGTCGCCACTATGTTAATGCTCTATAAATTTCCTAGAGGTTGTCAGAAAAGAAGAAATCTATGGGAGGTAACTTTATCCAACCACTTTGAAGCTGGGATCTAGCCCTACCAGCTTCAGAGAGGGATCTCTCTGTATAATTTAGATATGTTTCAAATTTAAAATATTAGGCTAGGTGAATAAAATATGTTTGTTTTGTTTGTTGTCATTTTCGTTGGGTTGGCTGAGAGAGCTTTACACGTCCATTGGGCTATGGGGTCTGTATCATGAAATAAAATCTAAACCAGAAAACAAAGAAACCTTTCACAGGGCGAGATAATGCAATTGTTGGATTCTTTTAGTAGCATAAATGAGGAATAGCAGAAACGGAGAGAATGCCAATTACAACAAAGAAGTAGTTAAGAATTTATTTATCGTAAAATCAGAAGATGAAACACTAAAATCTTTTAAAGTCAGAAACAGGGTATACAAAGATAAATCCTACAACTTTTGTTACTTTCAAAGATTAGATTTAGAAAACAGTGCGATAACTAAGCGAGAATAACATTTAACTTAGAAAGGAAAACATCACCAATGAGTACACGCAAGAATCCTGTGGAAATGTCTCTTTGTATTAATGGAAGATCTCTTGAAAAATATTACAGTCTGGTAACTCGCAGGGCGTAAAGATCAACCCTCAATACTTCGAAAAGTGAAGTATTTATAACCAAAATTACAAACGATCCTGTCATTAAAGATTAGGACGTGGTAAATCTATTTTTAGCTTAACTAACTTAACAAACTACAAAAATCTAGGAAACTGTTTGATGATGTGTCGAAGTTTCATGTTGGTTTCTGGGTGAACCGTTGGTGAGGCCTCTGCACGACCTCGTTTGACTGGATAGCTGACAAGGCTGGGACAGCTCATCGACTACTTGATCAAATTACAAATCTCTTCCCATCAAAGATGACTGGGAACACTGACTTTGAGTAACCTTCGGTAGACTTCATCCATCTCTGTGTACTTGGCAAAAGTTGGCTTGATGATGAAGATGTATCGGATCTCATGTTGTATGTTGATGTCCAACTGTAGAGCATCTAGAAATGCCTTGCCAGTGATACTGCCTTGAATTCCTGAAAATTTCGAACTATCCTTAGCCACAGCGGCTAGTCTCTTTTTGTAGTCGGGGAGCATCATCAATTTGTCATTTATCACCTTCAAACCAGGAAGACCCTTCTTCTGTAGAGCCTCGATCTTGCTAAAAAACCTTTGCACCCCTAGGTCCATTTCCTGAAACTTTTCTTCTAGCTGTAGCACCAGTCCTTTCTTGGTTAGGACCCTCTTGACCTCAAGGATGGTCTCTATTCTATCCTCAATTCTCAGATCTTCCAGCTCCTCTCTGGTTTTAGAATTTAGGAATTTGATGATTTCATTGGCTTCGATGGGCATCTCTCCCAATTCTGCTCTAATCTTCTCGATGGCTTGCTTACTTCTTTGCACCAATTCATTTTGCTCAAACATAATTTGTATCATTGGCCATATTTCGTTCATAGACTTGGTGATGTCTGTCCAGACACTTTCGTTGACTTTGGCCAGTGTTTTGCATGCCACTGTTTTCTTTCGAAGCTATTGTAACTCTTATTTGAGCTGGTCTGACACTTGTGTTTCCTTGGAGTAGCTGGTTTGGTAAAAAGATTTGAGTTCCTGGAGGTTCTCAATCTCCTTTTTGAGCCTGTTAATCTCTGTTTCCTGCAGATTCATCTCTTCCATAGATTTAGCCAATTCAACAGTCTTTTCCAGAGACGTCAGTGGATTTGCCGATGGAATTTCTGCTAGTGACGTTGTGCTCACTCCTGAGAGTGGAACTGCACTCAATGGAATGACTTCCATGGGTTTTGACTACTCTTTCTCTTTCATTAGTTTCTCCAGTTCAGCTTCCATTTCCTTCAATTGTGCATTCTGCTCCATGATCAACTTAAGCATCTCATCTTTTTCTCCTTTTGTCTCCATTATTTCCTTTACCTGAGAGTCTACTGTTGGTGGCAGCTTCAATTGTTTCCTCAGAGACGCTATGTCGTCATTTTTCTTCTTGATCATCTCCTCAACTACTTTCACATTCGAGGGATCATATCCGATCTTGGGGACCAGTTCCTCCAATGTCTTAATCCTGTTATCTTTGGCAAATGATGATATTTTCTCCAACTTCAACTGCGTCTGGACATTATTCAGAGACACTTGTAATTTGGAGGCAGTAGTGGAAGCATGTGCCAATGTGGAAAAAACCATTTCTCCAATTTTCCTGTTCAGATCCATTTGATCAGCTGGATGCACATCCTTAGTTTGGAATTCAAAGGTTGCCCTTTTGTAATCGATGATTACCTTTGGGTCTGGCACCTGTGCTTGGAGAAATTCCATGTGCATTCTTCCCTTCTCAATATCGAATGTTAATAGCAGTCTATGTTGTGCAGTCGACGTTTGCTTCCAGAACTGAGCATATGTGCTGCTAGTCAGCGTCTGATTCTTTTTCTTGATCAAATCATATTTCTCGAAGATACTCAACTTCGGTCCTCTTTTGCCTGGCTGGTTGACTGGTGGAGTGTCTGTAGGCTTCTTAGGAAATACTAAGGTTATGATCTGCTTGTTGCTTGTACTAATGAGTGATCAATCCACCTCCATCATTGTCATGGATGGAATTTCCTTTTCTCCAGCCGTGTCAGGAGCCTGAGTGGTTTTTGGCCTCTTTGTGTGCAATCGGAACTCCTCAGATGATACTTCAGTGACCGAAGGCGAAGTGTCCTTCCTGGGCCTTTTCTCCTTTGGAGCATGTGGTTTAGTCGTCTGTGAAACAGCAACCGAAGGGTCCTATTGTTCTGCCTCAACCAGTGTGTTTGGCTCCCATTCTGTCTGGTTTACAGACTTCTCTACCTCTGGCCTAGATATGTGAACATATGGGATATTTTTGTTTTTGATTCTCATCTCGAAAATTATCCCGCAGGGATCATAGTGCCACGTGAAACTAACAAAGAACTTAATTTCTTTTAGCAGCCTATCTGCTTCCTCCCCGGCGCCTCGACTGTTGCAGATAAAAGATCCAATCTGCTCTTTGATTCTGAGTTGCTGCTTCTTCTTCAAAGACAAAAAATGTATGTCGTCCGAGTTTGTCATCTGCCTTATGTATTCCAGGGCGAAAATTCTAATAGGTAAGTACTTGGGTAGCTTATATGGGGCCAACTCGCACCCATAGACTCTGATCTTAGTATGATTTTGGTACAGGTACCAATCACCCGTCTTTGTAAGGTCCGAGATATGTAGAATCCTTTGAATTTCGTCATTAATTCTGGGTTCGAGTCTACCGCTGAGCATACTCACCACTAGGTGGTAGAACTGCTTGAAGCTGAATTCCGTGGAGTTATGTCTGAGCAGAGAGGTCCATGCTGTTACTGTCTGTGGTTTACTATCCTCGTCCATCTTCCGCATAGAAAAAGAAAATTTGTCCGCTTGGAAGAAAACGAACAGGTATGCCAGAATTGCAGAATACCTG
Organism: Picea sitchensis; assembly: GCA_010110895.2. Taxonomy (NCBI): domain Eukaryota; kingdom Viridiplantae; phylum Streptophyta; class Pinopsida; order Pinales; family Pinaceae; genus Picea; species Picea sitchensis. Next base: position 85,191 of record SNQJ01S0012990.1, read on the forward strand.
AACATACCTTATGTGGCGAAATTTATGAATTGTTCATGAATGTTGTCCGCCATGAATGTGTCGTAGTCGAACTATGTAGTGGGTTTCTCATCGGTAGAGAAAATAGACAGAAATCCCAAAACGGGTTCATCTACCCATTGATCTGAAAAATAACCAAGCAAGGCGCATAGTGACGTGATGACCTGGCTTCTTTTTATTAAGAACAGGGAGGAAGGATAAGGGGGGTTTGTAGTGGGGATTTAAGCGGATTATGGAAGAAAAAGCTCAAAAATATGAGCTCTTTAAGGAAATGATAGCTTCTGGTAGAGCTCTGTAATGATCTCAAGGTTAAAAAGTGTGGCAGAGTTGGCTCGGGATATCTGCATCATTTGGTCGATGGTTTTTGGTGTGATGAGGAAAAGAATTTCCCCAGACGAGGACACAATGGATCTTTGTTCGGGGATATAATGGACTTGGCACTTGAGGGCGAATTCTGGGAAGTGGTGAATCTGGGGGAAAATATATAAAGGTAGGTTGGACTCCCAGAGCCCAATTTCGTCACTTTGGCCTAGGAAAACTTCTTTCAGCCATGACTATAGGTCTGCGAAGTCGACATCGCATCTTGTGTCTGCGATTAAGTAGTCTTTGTCGGCCAGAGGAATCCTATCAAGGTCGATAAGAGGCAGGAGAAAAGGATTATCTTCACCTTCTGCTCTCTTTGACTTTGGCGCCATTACTATAACAATACCTACAAATAAAACAAAAGTTAGCGGGGGCGACTGTAGATGTGGGTGGCTAACTGTAACGGAGAGGAAAACGGGGAAAATTCTTTGGTGCGATGACTGGGTAAATGGTGAGGGAGTGAAGGGTGAGAGTAGTTTTGAGTAAACGGGTATCCGTTGGGCGCGGGAGACAGGTCAGTTGGTTAACGGATAAGTTAGTCAGTAATAAATGGCCAACGGGTCATTTAGAGCGTGAGATGGCAGGTGACAACGACTGAAGCATACAGTTGAGTGACATGGTGGGTATTGATCGGGGGAAAATACCATGGTGAAGGGACTTTCCATGAGTGAACGAGGGAGAAAGACTGACAGAGTTATGGGAGGTGACTCTTACAGAAAAGGTGAATAATGACATCAAGAGGTGATGAGGTATGTCAGACAGTAATAGGCTGTGGGATTCAGGACCAATGGATTCATTCCATGTATAGATAGGGGGCCCGCCAGAGTAAAATTCCATTCCGGACCCCCCCCCC
>SNQJ01S0012990.1:86487-114714 GCA_010110895.2 Picea sitchensis
GGGTCCGGAATCCAATATAGACCGTAGATCTAGGCACTGAAGCTTGAGCCATCCAGATGTGCGCATAAATTATCTCCAATTCCGGACCCCGCCCCCCCCAAGTCCCCCCATCATTAAAGGTAGAATGGTCGGGGGGGTCCAGAAAGACTTTTCCACCGTAGATCTGGGTGCGAACATCTGAGTCGTCCATACATGAGTTGTGCATAATTGTGAGCGCGAAGGCATATGGACCCGGAAAAACTTAGGATAAGTGCATATCGTGGGTTTTCCCAAGTTTTCCCATGTTTCTATCACCAAGGGGTTAGACAACCAACCTTTTAAACATCCAAGACATGGTTCAACATTGATCATCGAGCTGGTTTTATTGAAATAAAGCAAACTACTCTATGTTCTAACCTAATTACCTATGACAATTAGCCCATCTTAAACTGTTGGACTAAGAAATTACTCTATCCTGTGGCTATCTGACCAAGATTAAGCAGTTTGGCCACATTCATTCACTAACTAACCTAGCCAAGCTTAGTTACTACTCCTATCAACATCAATTTAAAAGGACTTGGCTAAGATTAAATAGTTTAGCCAAGCTTATTCACTACTCCTGTCAACATCAATTTAAAAGGACTTGGCCATGCTTGAAAGGTATGGACCAAGTCATTGTTATTGCATGGGGCTCTATTGAATTTCTTTTATGCCCTCTTTTATTATTTTTCTTTCTTTTCTTTTTTCTTTCTTTTTCCTCAAATTATTTGCAAAATGAAAAATCATTTGATAAACAAAAACACTAAAGAGATAACATTTCAGTCACCAGTTGATCCTATAAATTATAGGGTTATAACACCACCCTCCACTCTGATTGATTCAAGACCAATTGCTTTAATGTATAGTAACAAAGAGAAACTTAGACCATTGATCATAAGGCATAATCAACGATGGAGATAAACCAATCCATAAAGGTTGATGATAAGATAATCAAGAGATAAGGGAGAAGTAGAGGATAAGAATAACCTATGTGTGTAGGTCATCATTACAAGAGAGATAGGTCACCACCAAATAACTCCCAAAAACATGTACATGTGCACATATGCAATATTACAAAATTCTATTGAGTCCATGTTACATGTATAAGTGCTCCACAGATGATGTTATAATGACCATCATTATGACACTAAGTACAAAATTAGATCAAACCATTAGACAACATTAAAATTTAAAACACATCCTAACATTCCCACGTAATGTTGACTAGAGGAATGAGCACCTGAGCTGAGGAAGGAGTTGTGATATATAAGAATAATAAACCAGTAATGTAATAAATTTAAGATCTCACAAGTCTAATAATGCCTCATTGTGTGTACAAATGCCTTAGAATAATGTTTTCACAATCATCATAGTGATATGATATATAATGGTAAATGTGGCCACTAGACAATCATTGCATCATGGGTTTTAATGAACACATTTGAAAAAAGATGGAATTACATTACATTATTCCTTAATGACAACCTCCATCATCTTGGATAAGTGGAAAATATAGCATGAAACTTTGTTGTTGTCAAGGATAAGCTACTAAGTGGAAAAATGTAGGAAATCATCAATAAGCTACAACTAGATCCTCAATAAGGTGCAATGAAAAGACACCTACTACCATCAAGAATCAATGCATAATGAACAACAATGACAACATCAATATGCTCATGATGAAGTGCCAAACAACTCAAGATAGAATAGTTATCTTTAGAACCAATATGTCTCCAAACTCTTCACCCACACCACTTAGGAACAGTGAAGAAAATGGAGACCTAACTACAAAAAAGACCCTTCGAGAGAAAGGGCATGAATCATCATGAAAATTCTACAATGTGTCAAAGAACAATCTCTCCAAGAAGACATGAATGATAGCAGAAGATGAAGTTGAATGTGATCCAACAAGGTAAAAGTGTCAATGATCAATTAGAGTGCTTCAATCAATAACTTGAACATGATATCACAATGATAATTAAGTTCAACAAGTGCACAAATATGCACCACATGCAGTGTAAAATGGTCTCCCCATCACAAATACATTGTGCTAAGAAAAGTGCTAAATTTCCACCATTAAGAAATTGTCTCAAATAGATTGTTATCACAGTCAAAAAAAAGAGAAATATGTGGCCATTATACCATCCTCAATAATCATATGGTCAAATTGGCCTTGAAGTCATTGCGTGTTGCGTCTGAGCCAGTGTTCCAGTTCACCACCAAGAGTTGCACCATCTTCATGGCCCCTGGAGGGGGGCCCAAGGCCGCCCCTCCCCTTCCCCCCGAGCTGATTGCGTTTAGGAATCTGGTAGCAACCTGCATCAAGCGCCCTTCCAGTGAACAACAACAAAAGTTTATTAAAAAGTTGGAAACCATTTGCATGATTGCCTTGCCGACCGAAGAAAATTGTAGATCAACTCTGAATCTTGTTGAACGAGGGCTAATAGGATAGTTCACCGGGCTCTGATCATCACCCAAAGCAGTTGACGCATGGGTGCAAAGAAAATGGAGATCATTGGTCCAAGAAGGAATCAGAAGCTACTTAGTTGGCAAAGGCTTCTTTGTCTTCGTCTTCGATTCGGTAGAGGACAGGAATCTCATCTTCAGAAATGGCCCGTATTTTATGGGCCCCCAGGGTCTGTACATGAACCAATGGACCCCGGATTTCGATCTAACTCAGGATGTCCCCTCAGTTGTTCCCATTTGGGTACTCTTGCCTCATCTACCCTTGCACTGTTGGAACCCCAAATATCTAGAAGCCATAGGCAATAAGCTCGGTAAATATATAGATTGTGCCAAAAGGAGGGATCAATACTCCTGTGCGAGGATCTGTGTAGAATTCGACCTGGAGGAAGGCCTCCCCGAAGAAACAAAGCTCGTGATGGCTGATTGGTCCTACATTCAAGTGTTAGACTACCAGCAACTACTATTTAAATGTCGACATTTCCATGGCTACGGTCACTTCGCCAGGCATTGCAAAAAGAAAGCAGAGGAGGAGGATAAGAACTCGAAGGGAGATCAATGGACTCAAGTCCAGAAAGTAGCTCCAGCTAAATAGAACGACAGATCCAAAAGGAAAGATGCACCCTTGGGGAATGGAACGCCTCCCTTGGTTCAATTACAAGGGGAGGGAAGCTCAACCCCTCCAAGAGCAGAGACAACAAACAACCCCTTTGAAATACTCATCACCCTAGAAGAACCATCCCTAGCTCCAGCAGTTGAAGAGGCCGGACAACAACCCACTTCTATTGGAAAAGATAAAAGCTCGAAAGAATCATCCCCTCTACAAGTTGGATCATCAGGAGGAGTCCCTAGCCCTCCTTCCTACGCAGAGATGAAAAGGAAGAAGTCTTCGAAGATCTCAGGATCCTCGAAAGATGAGACATTTTAGAGGCCATCGAAAAGAGTCGGGAGGAAATCCTAGAGAGGCAAGGGAAGAAGAGGTTGAAAGACAAAAAATGCAAGGCAACCAACCCGCGATAGAGATGTCCATTGGCAAAAATACTAGAAACAAGCCTCCCAAGGGAGGGTCTGCTCCCCCCTCTGCTAGTAAATAATGTGATTAGTCTCTTGGAACTATAGAGGCATGGGGAACCCCTTAAAAGCTGAAGCTATGAAGAACCTTATGAAATTAGAAACACTCGATATCCTCATTCTCCAAGAGACTAAAATAGAAGGGGATTCCCTTCTCGATCTCAGCAAAGAGAAATGGAAAACAAAAGCTGGAAAAGTAGTAAGTGCAAGGGGCACTTGTGGCGGGCTCGCCACTCTCTAGGAGGAAGACAAATTCCAACTTGAAAGCTCCTTTGACACATAGCACGTGATCTATACCAAACTCCAACATCTTGCAAGTAAGATCACCTTCACCCTCTTTAACCTTTATGTTCCATTTCTCTATGTAGAAAAGAAATACTGCTGGCAAACTCTGTCTGACTTTCTAGAGGCTTACTCTCCCAAGAATGTAATTCTTGCCGAAGAATTCAACCTAATTTTGGAGACAAAGGAAAAAAGAGGGGGCATAATTAGCAGGGACTAATTTCTCCCCTTCGTGGAAGACTTAATCCAGCAATGTGATCTAGTGGACTTTAAGCCAAAAAAAGGACTCTACACTTGGTCTAACAATAGAGCTAGGACGGGGCACATTTCAGCCCGTCTGGACAGATTTTTTCTACAAAGCACCTTCCTCTCCGTAAATAAGATTATTTCCACAAAATTTTTGCCAAAAATGACTTCAGATCATAAACCCATTCTTCTGATGTTTGAAGACGAGGAAAATTTGGGACCCATCCCCTTCCGGTTCAGCCCCCTCTGGGAAGATAGGGAAGGCTTCATGGACACAGTCTCAAAATCTTGGTCCATTTTTGTTAATGGATCGCCCAACTATGGGTGGGAACATAAAATTAAATCCACCAAAACAGCTTTGAAAGCATGGATAAAAAGGCCGACAGCTTCCCCCACTAGTCTTAGAAAACAAACCACCAATCAGTTGCTAGATCTGCAATTGGACCTGGAGCATAAATACATTACCTACTCTGCAATTCAAAAAGAGCAAGAAGCCCAACTCATCACTCTCCGCTCATTCAGAGTAGAGGAAGAGTCCCTGAGACTCAAATCTCATAACCTCTGGCTTGAGTCCGGTGACAAAAATTCGACATTCTTCCACAAGAAAATTCGAGCTCACCTCTCTAGAAATCACATTGCAGAGATAACCTCCCTTGATGGGACTATCCATAAAGGAATAGCCCAATTAAAAGAGGCTTCCATCTTTCATTTCCAGCAGTTGTACAAAGAAGGAGTGGATACTGAGGAGGAATTTTCAGATTTCCTCACTCACATTCCAAGATTGGTAAATGAGGAAGATAAATCAAGCCTCCGAAAGCCCTTCACTGAAGATGAAATCAGTAATGTCATCTGGAAGATGGAGCTAGACAAAGTTGCAGGACCGGACGGGTTCACCATGCACTTCTGAAAAACTTGTTGGGACATTATTAAGGCTGATCTGTTTCGAATGATCAAAATCTTCCTCCAAAAAGGAAAAGTGGGAGGAAGCACAAACTCGACGTTCCTTGCTCTAATCCCAAAAGAAGCGAACCCAGTGACATTTGATCGCTTCAGGCCAATCTCGCTATGCAACACTTCCTACAAAATACTCTCCAAACTCCTTGTGAAAAAAATCAAGCCACTACTGGAAAAACTCATCTCCCCCAACCAAGGAGGGTTTGTTAAAGGTAGGCACATTCTGGATAACGTGATTCTTGTGCAGGAAACCATTCATTCTAGCCACCAACATCACGAGCAAGGAATGCTTATCAAGTTGGACATGGCGAATGACTTCGATCGGGTAAGGCACTCTTTTCTCCTCCAAGTTCTTTCTGCCTTTGGCTTCAGCCCTAATTTTATTCGATTGATTAAAGATTGCATAGGAGAGCCATGGATCGCCCCCTTAGTAAATGGCAGGCCGAAAAACTACTTCAAAGCAACGAGGGGCATAAGGCAAGGTTGCCCACTATCCCCCTTCCTGTACATATTGATGGCAGATTCTCTAAGTCAAAAGCTGACAATAGAGAAGTTAATTGGGACAATTCCAGGCATCGGGCCGACGAGAGGAACCGAGCCAATCAACCATGCCATGTTTGTCGATGACTCTCTGCTCCTGGGAGGTGCTTCCCTTCAAATTGCAAGGGATTTTAATGAAGTTATTCAAAGCTTCTGCAGAGTTTCAGGAGCATTGGTCAATAAGAGGAAAAGTGCAGTGTATAGCTGGGAAATTGATCAACAATCCATTCACTGGATCACTCAAACCCTTGGGTTCACGGGCTATGTATTATGGGATAAAATAAAGTACTTAGGACTGCCATTAACCCTGGGAATCAGCAAGGCTCCCCACTGGCTAGAAATACTCAACAAAATCAAGGCAAAAATGTATGCTTGGGGTAGTCAGTGGCTTACCACAGCTAAGAAGCTCATTCTGGTAAAATATGTTCTCTCCTCCCTTCCAATTTACCAGGCCTCGTTCCTCTTGGCCCCAAAAACGATCACCAAGCAACTCTCAAAGCTGATACGAAACTTCTTGTGGCAAGGAGGAAAGGGAAACCAAAAAAAAAATCATTTGGTAAGCTGGGATATTGTGAAAAGACCTTTACCAGAAGGTGGTCTTCAGGCAAGAGATCCCGGATTGGCCAATATGGCGTTGGGAAGAAATATCTTATGGAAAATATTTTCAAACCAACGACATCTAGTGAGCCAAGAGCTCATTAAAAAATATTTGCACGAGTTGTCATTGAACAATATGGATGAAGGAGCGACCTGCAAAGGAACCACAATTTGGAAGCTCTGCACTTGGGGCTGGGAGTTTTTTAAATATCACCTATATAGAATCCCTGGAAATGGGAGAAGAACCTGGTTGTGGGAGGACAAAATCATGGGCCTCCAACCCCTCAAACTTGCCCCAGAAATCGTTGATCTACGTGTTTGGCTCATTCAGTAGGGCATCCACAAGTTGGAAGAAATTTCATCATGGGACGCGGATGGGAACTGGCTCTCCTGGGCTATCCCACGCCCCCCAAACAGGATGCATCCACAACTCAATCTCCTCCTTGCCTCAATCTCAGGAATGGCGCCTTTCCACCAGCGCTCAAGGGACAAATGGGGATGGGGGCCGACCGGGGCATACACTTCCAAGCAGGGTTTTGTAGCACTCCAAGCTCAGCGTTCACAGATCCATACTTCCACACTGTGGCAACACTTCTGGGACCCCTTTGGTCTCCCAAAGATAAATTTCTTCTGTTGGGTGCTCATGCATCGAAGGGTTCTGACAGGAGACAACCTAGCAAAATGAGGTATCACCGGGCCCCACAAATGCCCACTCTACTGCTCAGCACAAGAAATGTTGGATCACCTGTTTATTGACTGCCTATTCACTCAAGAAGTCTGGACACAGGCTATGCACGGGCTCAATTCAAAAACCCCATCGCAACTCACTGTTGTCAATGTATTCGCCTCTTGGAAAGGGCGTTCTCCTCATGCATTGAAGAGCAAATCCATGTGGGCCAAAATCTGGTATGCCATACCAAAATACATTTGCTAGGAAGTGTGGTTAGCAAGGAATGAAGCCACTTTCAATAACTGTCTATGACCACCCACATTCATGGTTGTCAAAGCCAAAGCACTGCTACTGGAAACTCTGGAGAATCGGCCTCACAAGATAGATAGCGTTCTCCTCCCAGAAGAGATCAGTTGGCATGGTGCGCCTTTGAAGAGAGTAAGCAACAAAAAGAACACCCCTCAACCTTGTTCCGACCCAGAGTGGTGGCTTCGGACCCATGAACAATAGTTTCAAAAGTTTTGGAAGAATCAGGGAAAAGCTACGATATTCTTTAACGAAGCTTCCAAAGGAAACCTGGGGACATCAAGAGTAGGGGGGGTAATCTACCCCCCGGACGGTCAAAGCAAAGATAGTTTCAGCTGGGGCCTGGGGCGGAGCACTAATAATCAGGCAAAAATTCTAGGACTACTCAAAGCTTGCTAGCTCGCTCAAGGGAACGACGAAAAATACATTCAAGTTTTTGGGAATTCGGAAATCTTGATAAAAATTATAAATACATATGACTAGTTCAACAACTCAGCGCTCAACAAGACTCTGTAGAGACTCCATAAAGTAATGCAAAACTTCACCTCCATCTCCTTCTACCACATCCTCCAAAACCTAAACAAGGAAGCTGATGAAAGGGCAAATATGGGATGCCTATTAGCCCAAGGAGAGCTCTCAAAGAACGATGAAATCCATGTTTGGTACCCTATTCCGTAAGAAATAAGTCTCCCAACTATGTAAGATCATGGTAAAGGCCCATCCGGTTTTTTACGGGAAAGAAATTGTAATAGGGGTTGATTAGACTCCGGCCCAGCCTATTATCCTTAAATAAAAAATAAATGTTTATGTTAAAAAAAAATCATATGGTCAAATCAATGAAAAATGATATCATTATTGCATAGAGTATGAAATTTTATGCATTTTGAAAAGAAAAAAATTCACTCAAAATGGTGTCTGTATCAACAAGTTATGACCATTTTAAGTTCCAAAAATGAGGTCTAGCCTTGAGTTTTTTGGTACAAATGAAAATCACTAGCATCAAATAGAATAATTCATTGAATCCTAACTATGTAGAGAATTGAAAAATACATAGTTTGCAAAAAATTACACTAAAAACCAATGTCATATGACAAAGTTATGACAATTTAAAAATTAGTGTCAAAATCTTGGTGCTAATCCCTGTAAGCTAAGCCAGAAGTGCCACATGGAAACTCTAATTGGTTTCAATGTAAACCACCATATGATGACATGGAAAGGTATAGAAGTTGACATGGCATGTACATAATGCTTATGTGACATGTACAAAATGTTGGCGTGGCATGTGTTGAAAGTGACATGTGGTAATTAGTTTGTAAGTTATGTTTGGATGCACCTACTGATGTGGCACATTCTTGTTGGGTGTATGAGTTCATGTGGCAGTGATATGGAAAGTCCTCTAAATGATAAATCTATTCAACACAATGTTTATTACAATTTAAACGGAATGGGTTTTGAACCCAAAACCTCATAACAACAAAATACATAACATATTATTATTATAAATTGATCAAATCCATGATATTTGATATCAAATTCATTTGGTATATTTTTGAAGAACTATTTTAAACACATTACTGTGAATGGATGGCCCAGAAAAAATTATCAATATCCGGGGAAAATGAAAGTTATTTGTAGTAAACAAATGGTCGATATTGGCTAATTATACTACTCTAGACACATCTACATGGCTAGATCATCCCAAAAATAAACAAATTTGTACATATATGAAGTGCACCCACAAATATTTGATCTTAGATGTGGCTCAAACATGAACCAAATTTAGCAACATGAACATTTATCTTGACTATTTAGCATCCTCCAGATGTAATTTTAATGTTAGATATGGAAAAAAATAGCCTAAAATTTGTAGAAATCAAGCAAGTGATTTAGATCTAGATTTGCATATCTATAAAAAAAAAATTGGGCTTAAAAAACCAGAGTTAAAAATTTAGACTAGTATATTTAAAAAAAAACTAAACCTACTTGTAAATTGATGCTAAAAAAATAAACTTCAATCGTTATTGTTGAATGCTCATGGAAGGAAAGAGTAGATCTCCTATCGAATATTTCAATAAACAAAGAAGTTCATCCAGAGATTTAGATGTATGGATTTGATACCATGAAAGACCAAGAACAATATGTAGAAACATATAACCAAGACCTATCTCATCTCAACTCCTATGGAAAGCATCAAACAAATAAAATTAGAGCTATCAAATAAGAGAGATGACACGAGAATTTATGTGGTAAAATCCCTAGGTGGGGAACCATCCATGGAAGCAAGGCCTTCTTATTCTTCATAAAACTCTCTCAATTACAATAGCTAGATTACACACATGTACGGGGTTCAAATGAGATCCATACAACTCTCAAGAATATGAATGATCTAGCTTAAGAACCCTTAGGGTCCAGGCTAATGATCAATACCATAAGCCACCTTCCACTCTTCTTGATTCAAGATCAATCACCTCAATTTGAAGTAACCAGAAGAGACCAAGACCATTGATCATAAGACACAATCAAGGGTGGAGATCAACCAATCCAAAAATGTTATTGGTAAGCTCATCAAGCAATAAGGGAGAATTAATGGATAATAATGAACTATGAGTGTAGGTCACCATTATATGAGAGACAAGTCGCCACCAAATAACTCCCAAAATATCTACATGTGCACATGTGCAATATTATAAAAGTCTAGAGAGGTCATGTTACATGTATAAGTGCCCCACAAATGATATTATAATGATTATCATTATGACACTAAGTACAAAATTACATCAAGCCACTAGACAACATTAAAACACATCATAACACCAAGTTCACTTCAACTAGACCTCGAAATATCAACATATGCCCATTTTAGTAAGCCTTACTATTTTTATCCAAATTTCATGACTAAACAAAAGCATTGACTAGTACAGACTACCACTCTAAGATTCATTTACCTCTACTAATGAAATTTGGAACCTATTTACTTTAGTCTCTCCTCTTTCCAACCCTTCAAGCCTCCATTGATTTGGAGTTCCTTATTAAAATAAATTTTTTATACAAAAGTATTGTTTTAAAGGTGCCAAGGATCCTTCACTCTAATACCAAATCTTATCAACCAAACACTAAATAACATGGTAAATGAGCATACACACAACAAATACCAACTATGAGCATGAAGCACAACTCTCGAAGTGATAATAGAGATGAGTTACACAATAATTCCTTACTCATTAGGACAACCTCTATATATACATATTTTAACACATTGCACATGTGGGTCTCTTATTAGGCCAAACCCTATTACATATACATCTAACCCCATAGAATATACATTTAACCCCACCTACACATCCATTAGGGACATAAAAAATGACACATAAATGATGATGAACATATAAGAGAAGCACTTAAGTGACACACATAATCAACACACCATACATGTTGCACATAAGCAACGATACACCATATTAAGATACACACATAAGCAAACCACCATAATTAGCAACACATTACCAATGCACCATATCCGATAACACATAAGTGATGAATTAAGAAACATACATAGCGATGCACCATAAGGGACACACATAAGTAACAAACTTAAGTGACACATAATCAATGCATCATAATCCACACACAATAACTAGCGCGCTTAACTGACACATAAGTGATGACACACTGTATAATTAAGAAGAACATGTAAGCAATGCACCATAACTAGCAATGCATATGCAATGCACTAAGACGACCTATAGAAGCAAATCATGTAAGTGTCACAAATAAGTAATGCACTTGAAGACTAACACATGTACATAAGAAACACACTATAAGAGTTGGAGTATTAACACTCAAACACTTAAGTTGAGATGTAATATAGTGATGGTGTTATCAATGACTTTAATACAACAATAATAAGGCTTTGGTTAATAAGTGGTTAGGAAAATTAGATAGTAACCACCACATTGACGTAATAAAACAAGATTGCCCTCATTCTATATGATAACTCCATTTAACACTAAAAAATTATATATTTTTCAATTTCTTATTTATCATTGTTCATTTTTTAACATGGTATCAAAGTGGAAACATCTTGAGTAAATATTTGAAATCCAAGTTGTAAATGTGTTGAACCTGCACATAATAGATCTAGCTAGAAAATACTACACACATTTGCAGAGAAAATTTGAGAAAGAAGAAGAAGGAGAGAAAGAATGGAAGAATTCCCATAAATCGTTGTGAATAATGAATAATTTACACATGATATACTCTGTATAACTCAATGAATGTGCATTGGAGGAGAACCAATGCGCCATAGTGGTGGTCTAGAGTGATCTGGATACACACTAGTAGTTACGGGAGTGAACTACCACCTAGTCTAGTCTCTCAGGCAGTTACGAGAGTGAATTGCCACCTAGCTGAGTTAACTAGTCAACCAATCTTCAGTTAAATGACTGAACAAAGTGCAGTGAGGAGTAGATCAAGGAATCAAGGGTAATGCGCCAGTCTGGTGATGATCCCAAGGCAAGTGCGCATTAGCATGGTGATGATCCCAAAGTTGCATGGTGATAAAACCAATGCAGCATCTAGACTCAACTCAACTAGTCAAACTGAAGTTTCAACTGAAGAGAATATTCTCCAAGTGGAATATTCTCTCCTAAAAAATAGGAGACTGGATAAATGACTAATAATGACTAATAAACAAGGAAAAACCTTAGGAAAAAAAAATGATAGGTGTGTGTGAAGTAACTCCAACACCCCCCTTGAACATCACTATGGTGAAAATAAAGAATGAGTCCCGGCAATGAGGCCATGTTAGGTACCCAAATACAAAAGATACACTAAAATAAAGTGAGGAAAAAGGGAAAAAAAACCCCCTCAAGGTACAATGTATGTAAAAAGAAGAACTACAATTGCTAGGAAACTGTGTCCTTCACTCCAAGATGACGTCGCAGAGAATGGAACTTCTGCTTAGTGAAGGTCTTGGTGAAGATGTTTGTCGTCTGTTTTGTTGAAGGACAGAACTGTAGGTCGATGATCCCCTCGTGTACTAAGTCTAGGATGTAGTGCATGTGGATCTCAATCTGCTTCGTTTGCTGCCTCTGAACCGGATCTCTGCAAAAATTCAGAGTGCTCTGGTTGTCACACCAAATGACGATCGATCGGTGAAACTGAATGCCCAACTCAGTGAGAAAATGTTGTCGCCACATAGCCTGAATGGTTATGTTAACTATGTTGATATTATGGTAGCTTTGGGAGGTATGAACCTCTATTGTGACCTTTGACAAGATTAGAATGTTCCGGAAGGAAGCAAAGAAATGAAGGAAACCCTAGACAAGATGTCGGCTGCAGAAATATAATTAATATGAATTAATTAGTACCCAGAAGGAGAAGTCGGCCCCAATAAGTCAGCCTGAATCACTATAAATACAGGGCGCTAGTTTCTCATTTGACACACTTCTCATAATTGCAGAGAGCAATTTATGCGCGCTGCAGTCCAGCAATTTTGTGCGCAAGTCCTGGGGAAGGTGTTGCGCCAGTTTTTGGGTGGGACTATCTGATCAGCTTGGTTACTTCTTGTTTGGTGCATTAGCCTCTCTTGCCTATTGGATTGCTACCAGGATTCTTTTCTCTTTCAAGGTCAAGGTGCTCGGAGGGTGGCTTCGGCCTATGGTTTGGTGACAAGGGTATTGTCAATGGTAAAACGAGCACAATCTCTCATATTCTAATAGGTTATGGGCCGACACCTCCTTCATTCAGTCTAAACATTGGAAGGAATAATAGTCGCTAGGATATTGAGCTTGTTGAGGAACTGTTGCTAGGGTTACTAGCAGGAACAACTTCCAAAGACAGTGTCTCTAGGGTTACTGGAAGAAGCAATTGCAAAAACCCTAATCTCAGATCCGACACCTTGTGATGGAGCATCTCACTCAAAAAGAAGATATTCATATGCACCCTAACTCAGCGCACCTTTTGGCTCTCTCAGAAGACAAAAATGACAAAGTTGAAGTTTTGGATCAAGGCATGACCAGTTACCAGTCAACCGAAGACATGAGTGAAACGATCAGTCTTTTACACTACTCAGCACTTACTGGAACGATTGAAGATGACATGTGTATAATCGATAGTAGAGCTTCTAGGCACATGATGGGAGATCAATCCAGACTCTCAAATCTAAATGAGAAGAAGACCTCGTACAAGATAGAGCTTGGAGACAAAACCACTTACCCTGTGGAAGGATTTGGACAAGCCTCCATCAAAATGAAAACAGGTAACTATGTTCACTTAAGAAATGTTTTATATGTACCTGGTTTAGAAAATAATCTTGTATCGATATCTTGCCTAGAAGACAAGGGGAACATAATAGCTTTCGTGGATGGAAAGGTGTTATCATGGCATAAAGACTCCAGCATAGAAAATGCTAGGGTTATTGGAAGTCGTGAAGGAAATCTGTATAGATTACTAGAACAAAATGAAGAAGCTCTTGTACACAACGAAGTCAACCCCAATGAGCTTTGGCAAAGAAGGTATGCTCACATTAACTATCAAGCATTACCCTTTCTCAAAAGGATGGTTGAAGGAATACCAAAGTTGCAGTCTAGACATGAAGTAATCTACAAAGGATGTTCTCTTGGGAAGAATATCAAGAAACAATTCCCAAGCAGCAACAACAGATCTAAGGAGATTCTAGATCTGATACACTCAGATGTTTGTGGTCCGATGCCAGTAAAATCTCTAGGAGGATCTTCTTACTACGTAATCTTCATAGATGACTATTCAAGAAAGACTTGGCTATATCTACTAAATACAAAAGACGAAGTATTCAACAAGTTTCAAGAGTTCAAAGCATAGATAGAAACTCACGAATAAGAAGATCAAGACGCTAAGAACATATAATGGAGGAGAATACACATCAAAGGAATTCGTTGCATTCTGCAAATCGGCAGGGATTAGGAGGGAGCTAATTATTCCTCATAATCCTCAACAAAATGGTGTAGCAGAAAGAAAGAACAAATATATTGAAGAGATCGTAAAAGCCTTACTGAATGATCAAGGTCTATCCATGTTCTTATGGGGAGAAGCAACAATGACAACAATATATGTGTAGAACATAAGTCATCATTGTATATTGAAGGACATGACACCAGAAGAAGCTTTCTCAGGTAAGAAACCTAATGTGGAAAATCTAAGAATATTTGGATGTCCTGTTTACTCTCACATTCCCAAGGACAAGAGGAATAAACTAGAAACTTCAGGAAAGAAAGGGATATTCGTGGGATACAATGATTCATCCAAAGCCTATAGAATATATATTCCAAAACAACACAAGATCAAAGTCAGCAGAGACGTAACATTCAATGAGAAGATGGCCTTCAAGAAATCCATAGAAGAAACTATAGAAGAAGAAAAGATTGAAGAACTTAACGAAGAAAGCACAGAAAACGAAAATGATGAAAAGGAACTACCTGATCATCCTATGGAGCCATGTGAAAACATTGATTCAGATATCATACATGTTGTTCCTGAGTCTGTACTTAAGGCTTAAAAGTACAGTGTCAAGGCATTCGAAAGTAAGTTAAAGATTGATAAAAGGATTATGCTAACCTTCAGTATAGGAAACTAATGAGGATTTCTACGTTCTCGTTGTCTAGCTTCCAACTGTTCTTGAGTAGTAATATCTTGTTCAATCGCTGCCCATGAACGTTCAAGTTCTTCCCGGGTGTTAGCAGTTTTAAGGATTGTATCAAAAAGATTTAAAGCAATATGTTTTTGATTAGATAGTCCGGGTTCAATATTAGGTTGAGTTGTTGCAGGGACAGTCATTGAGGAACAGTACCAGTAGGAAATGATTTAAAGAGAGATTTCAACGCTGTTTCAATTTGGTCGAAATAAAGAGAAATTTTTACTTTAAGAATAAAATAGGAATGCAAATTGAAGGCTCTTTCCCGTAACTGTATTATTTTTAATAAAAAGATGTGGGGTGAGAGAAAAACATTTCGCTGTAGATAACGCAAGGTTCCTGTCAAAGAGAAAACTCACACATAAACAGAAGAAGAAATTAGTATGGAAATAATTGACATAGTGTAAATAAATATATAATTCTGTAAATGCAAATTGGTCTTACACCCGCTGATAGCTGGTGCAGAGGAAAGACAATAACCAATTACAGAAAGATGAAATCCCTTCGCTATAGTAGTGGTCATACTAAAGTATAACGATACACATCAATTATGAAAAGTGGAATGAAATGAAACATGAAACGTAAAGAAACAAACTTGTAACACAGTAGTGACGGAATCGAGAATCTCTAGATTTGCTTATATTAACTTCTCGAATGCAAAAACTCTATTACAATCAATACCAAAAAGGTCCAGCCTTTTCTATTTCTTTCTCTGCTATATTTATACAATTTTACAGATCGGTTAGACTCTTAACGGTTTCACAAAATCGGTTACAACCAATAGGAGCGCAATTGCTCCCTTTTTCCTACTCTATTTTCAATTGGTGCTAGGCATTTGTCTTTGCGCGGCCTCGGTGCAGGCGATACACCTTTTCACGAGTTGAGATACAAGTTGTGAAGGTTCAGCTTGACAGCTGGCCTCGGCGAAATAACATTCTCGGGCCAAATTCTGTATCTTATCTCCCATTTGTGCATCAATTATATCAAGAGCACTTAGTTGCGCGCTGGGCTGAACCAAGTGTTTGTCAACTCGAGCCATGTCCACCGTGTTCATTTGAGAGATGTCGGTTGAATCTCTCTCATTCTTTTCTTTCAGATCAAGTGAGATCTGTTCTACATTCATTTGCATTAATGCTTCGGCATCGCCTCCACTGTCTATTCCCAACAGCTCGCCATCTATAACATTGAAGGCTTCTTCTAATGAATTGGTTACTTTTTGGGCCTGTTCTTTGCTTAGGTCAATATTATGCTCCCAATCCTTCAACAGAATGTTACCTCTAGTTTGTTCTGCGATGGTAAGTCCGGGAGGAAATGCCGAAAATCTGTTATTTGTGGCTATCACCGCCTCCTGAAAGGCGACCCGAGCTGCTTCTGCATTCCTTTCTCTAACAGTCAGGTTCTCGGAAATCCGATGCATCAACAGACAATCCTCTCGGATTGTTCCTACTGTGGCGAGCAAACTCTGCTGTGCAGAAGAGATCTTGCTTCGAATCTGGGTTGCTCGGGATTTAAACCCCTCAACATCGATCACCTTACTTTCAGCGATCTCCACCTGAGCCTGCAGCTCTGCAATCATAGTCCTCTGCTGACTAGCCTACACCCGACCGTCTCGGATCACTGAATGTGCTTGTTCCAACTTGGTTTTGAGCACTTCTATTTCCTTTTTATCAGCTAGTCGTGCTAGTTCTATTTCCCCACTCACCTGGCCTTTAGCGCTTTTAGTGGCCGAAGCTACTCTAGCTTCGAGAGTCTTGATCAAGCGATTCTTTCTTTTGAGCTGACTTTTTAACATCCCGACCGAGAATTGATTCGCCGATACATATGCTCCTAGCGTCCCTGCGATCTCAGTGGCAAATTCCTCATTCTTTTTGTTCTTTCCATCGGTCATAACTTTGAATTTTTTAGCAGTCGATCCTTCGTCCTGATAGAACTCTCTTTTTACCACTGCTTTTCTCTTTTTGTCAAAGAAGAACTCATTTGGAGGAAGTTCTTCTGCTCTGATAGGCCTCAGTTCCTCATCGAAAATCCATCCATCTTCTATATTTCCTTGTGTTGACTGCAAGGGGGTGACAGAAGTGATGGGTTCCCCGATCTGCTTCGCTGTCTTTCCTGGTGTGATGACTGAGTCCTGCTTCTTCGGAGGATCAGAGGTCTTCGTCTCAGTTTCTGGATTATGGGTCTCTGGCGGGTCCGGAGTCTTCTACTTTGCTTCTGGATTGCTCGTTTGCTCTCTTTCATGCTGTTGTCCAGGGTTAGAAATTACGTTTGCAGAATCTTCAACGTCCTTCTGTTTTGTCTCGGCAATGGCTGAACCTCCCAGCACAACGGGGAGACATCTTCGTCTATGTTCCTGGAAATTTAAAACAGAGGCCATGTCTTCGGGTGCTAAAGATCGGATCCGAACTAGCACTTCCCCATAAGATCTCGCCCCTCAGAAAATATCATCCGAGGGTGAACACTCGTGTTCAAACCTCTTCAACCCACAATTAGCTAAATGGTTGCTTACAATTTTCTGAGGGTCATGTTTTTTATATTCAATGGAGACCAAACTCAGGTCTTCCAGGGCTGCAGCCTCGGCTTTGGCATGCCCAAAATCCAATAAAGAATAAGAATTTAGCCGAACGGGGAAAAACGGCCATACCTTCTTCGATGATGCTTTGAGCTCTTTACTCACCCCGCCAATCACTGTTTGTCGGGCGATCTCGCGACATGCCAGTTTGTCGGGGATGAACAGTGGTAGCGCAAGCGGGGGAACAGTAGCTCCGAAGACCCTGAAATAGGAAAACTCTGCTTCTACATACCAGTCCATTATACCACTCAGATTTGCTGCAATGCTATCCGAGATACGAGGTCGCGAACGACCAAAAATGGCGATGTGCAGGGGTACCATCACCCAGTTGAAAATTTCATAAATAAATTTGTTTGCTTTATTTTCCCACAGTTTGTCGTGATACTCATGTACAGGTTTTTCTTGGAGTGGATTCCAAGCCCAGTTCATCAAAGGGAATGGTGTCATAGAACATATCGCGTCTATAATGTATGTGGACATGAAAAAAAAGGATGGTCTCCCGCTTTCCTTCTGCTCCCGATACTCTGTGATCCGGTTGAACAAACTGTCCGAGAGTATCTTTGCCCAATTAAATGAGCAACCTTCTGCTACCCGAAAAATGAGAGGTACCCATGCAATGTAGAAATGCGATGTATCCTCCTTTCCAAATAGTCGGCATGTCATCATTGCCACATACATATACTGTGGCTCCAGCGAAGCGATTGAATAAATGCCCTGGTCATTTGCTCTGAATTTCGCGGAGCGCAAAACCCAATCTTTTATCAAACCGGGCATGGTTTTGTCATATTGAGTGCATTCTTTCTCTTTGAATCCCTCCAGGAAGTCAGCATCATATGTGTATTCAGATGTTGTTGGGAGCTTATACATGGTTTGGATATGCTCCGGTCTAAAAGTCCCAACCGTGGCCCGTTGGTCGTTTATGATAGTTCTAGTGGGTAGGTCCATGTGATCCAACGCCCATCGGATCATGTCATAATATGGGAGCAACCGTGGTCTGGTTGCAACCCGGTGCATTCCAGATTGAACAACTATCTTGTATTTAGTGTTCAGGTCGTCCTTTTCGTTATCATTGTCGTCGGAATCTGAATAATTCACCAACTCAGATTGCAAAATATCTGAAACAAACGACCAGCTAGGTACTGAGCCACCACTCCGAGGTGAAGTATCGGAGACATTGTCTGAGCCCTGCACTGCAATCTCGACATTCGCCTTCGCAGCTTTCCGTGGAGCCATAACTGAAGATTGTTTTTTCGCTCTTCTACGATAGACCTATGTATACATGCAGAAATTAGTTCACTCGGAGAAAGGTGAGCTCTGTGCGCTTATGAAAAATGTTTAAAATAAAATGAAACTCATGTATATATTTGAAAATTCTGTACTCTTCGACATAGGTCTGTCAAATCGCAATTAGAAGAAAATTTATTACGTAAAATCCGATCTCATTATTCCTAGATTCACTCTAATCTTCCATTAATGTCATCAATGTTTGGCGGTCTGACGGTCAGTTGGAGTATGGAGAGTAAAAAGCTACCTTGGGAAATGTGCAAACCTCGATGCGCGGGGCATATTTCGCATTATTTTAAATTTTCAAATCTTAGCAACGTAAATAATTTTCTCGTTATTCGCTGCATCGTGAATTTTCTTTTTACATTTTGACTCTTCAACTCGCGAGACTGCGAGTGCCGATTTTAGCTTAATTAACAGTAATCGTGATTTGGAGCATCCTTAATTATATAATTAATTTATTCACCATATCGCGACTCGGAACTTCGAAGACAGATTTTTGGGAGAAAGGTATGCCGAGTCGCGAAACCGCGATGTGGCGATAATTAAGGCTCAAATTATGAGAAGAAAATCTTAGATTAGGCTACTAATTAATCTTGCTATAATCATGTCGCAACCTCGTGAGTCGGGGTTTTAGACACCTTAATTTTATGAAGGAAAGCGCCGAGTGGCGAAGCGCCGAGAACCAAATTTAACCATGGTTAGTTTTTTACCTTTAATCCTTGACCAAGGTTATCACAAAAGTTATCGTGTTCTCGGCTCTCGGGGTTGTAAGAACAGAAACTTGGGTTTGACGAATGTCGAGACGCGAAACCCCGACGACGTCTAATCATGGATTAAAAGTTTTACCCTAGTTAATGACTTGGGTGGAAATTGAAAACGACTTCGCCGTTTCGTGACTCGGGACGTGTGAACTCAAGGTTTAAAATATCCGACCTGCGAGACCCTGAAATAAAACAAAAGAGCGAACATACTTGCGAAAATGGATCTGTTTTGAAAGTGGAAAATCATTGTTGTCCAGGCGACAAGATTTCAGAGTTTTAAGATCTCGGAAGGAAAAAGAAAATCAACTTTAGATTTCAAGTATCAAAAATTGAAAATTGTGCAAGGTAAAAACAAGGGCGGCTCCAACATAGGCTCCAACTAGGGATCTCGCCTTCCTATGAGGCGGGAAGAACAGTAGACCAGGGGCCAATATTGGGTAAATGGAGTCACAAACTAAAATCAACAGAAAAATTCAAGGAAAAAGATAGAAGGGAGGGAAAACTTCGTTTTGTACTTCAAGGAGTTTTTTCGAACTCAGATACTCTTTTCAAACACGGCTGAAGTCACTTTCACAACTTTCCCTTTCCCACTACTAACTTTGGGGATGCTTTAAGACAGTCGAAACGACCCTAGGATATTCAACAGATCTTGTGATTCTCAGCTTGCATCAAAGAATGATATTATATATTTTTAAATCGAGAAGTCCCATCGGAATTTGGGGTAATGATCAGGTTTTTAGAAAACATTGGTTACCGGAGTAGATTGATATTTATGTATAACAGCCTTACAGATCTCTCAGACATTGCTTCACTGCCAGCGAGCTTGTTCAGTACCCCGGTGAAGTTGTCTGACCCCTTTTTCACTGAATTTCTTTTCACCACTTCGGAAAATATTTATGCGTTTAAACGCTAAGACGAGGGCAATCATTTCTGAATTTCCTTTCATCGTCTTCCTGGACTAGGTGGGGGCAATCATTTCTGAATTTCCTTTCACCACCTGTCTTATAATTTACTTTTAAAACACGAAGATGGGAGCAATCAGTTTATATCAGGGCTGAGATCTGTGTAATATTTTATATCAGAGGTCTGTCAACTTATTTTGATTACTCGGTATCAATCTTATTTTGACCTTCACAAGACCTTCGTTCTTAGGGAGACAGGGGAAATTAATAAAATTTTAAGGGACATCCTGTTCAAACAAGCTTTGATTTTTTCGACGTTGTTGAAAAACGTAGGAAAGTTAGGATCACTCTAAACGTTCCTTTGCTTAGCAGAAGATCAAGTAGTTATGAAGACCAGCTTTCTTATTAAGATCTGTTTCGAAATCCCTGAGGTTTAAAACGAAAAAGTTTTACCCCTTCGCAAGGACTCAGGAAGATAGTGACTTGCTAAAAGTTAGGTCCGGAGATAGACAGAAAACAAGGCAACAATTCAATGTCTTAAAATACAAAAGGTCACAACAGTTTGGGACTGGTTTTCGAAGATATTTAGGAGCCAATATTATGATTGATTGTTTTTAGGTTTAATGTATTCATTAAAATTAATTTATTCGAGGATTATGAAGCCAAAAATAATCATGTTATCTAACCTTTTATATTGCAATTTGAAAAATGTTACCTTAGTTTGCATAAACAGCCTTTCATGACCTATATTTTTGAGAAAGTTTCTTTTTACCCTTTTATTGCATTTTCTTTGCACAATACTAAACTATTTTTAGGTATCACCTGATTTATGTCGCTTTATTTCCAACACCGACCTGCACATTATTTTTTTCTGCTATTTTCGTCTGCAGCTGGAATCCTGTAAAAACAAATACAAATCTTATTGAAAATGTGTTGAGAGTTTAGGAATGAAAACCAAAAATTAAAAGTAAATGTTTGAACGAAAATATAAATATGTACAAAACACTCGTAAGGAAATTTATTTATTTACAAAAAAAAATTGTTTTTTATTTTTTATTTTTTTTTGTATCTAACGACTGTTACATCATGTAGTGCTATAGATACCGCCCGTTGACAGGGGCGCTGAGGACTTCTCCATCAATATTTTCCAGAAGAAAGGAATTTTTTCCTTCTGGAGCCGAGACCCTGAATAGTCCATACCAAAGGTGATCAAATTTGCCATGCTTCGCGGCTTCTTCCCTTCTCGTATCCTATCTTAACACTAAGTCACCTGGGAGGAATTATCTGTCTTTTGCCTTGAGGTCGAACAATGCTTTCATATCGTCCTGGTATTTTTGCATTTTCTCATCAACCTCCACTCTGTGTTGCTGAACCTCGATCAGCTGGTTAATTCTCCTGGTTACATGATTGGGTTCTTCGTTCTGATCCTGCCATAATTTCATCACTGGCAACGCTAAGTTTATAGGAAGAACCGCCTCGGTCCCATAGACCATCTGAAACGGCGAAATGCCGATAGACCTTTTAGTGCTGATGCGGTTTGCCCACAACGCGTACTTCAAATGCACATGCCAGGACCTTTTGTTTTCATCCAGTACTTTTTTGATTACGTTTACCAGGCTCTTGTTAGATGATTCGGCCAACCCATTTCCCTGGGGGTAATAAGCAGTGGAATGGCCGAGAACAATATTGTACTTTTGATAGAAGCTGATCATAGCCATGGACTTGAAGGCCTGGGCGTTGTCGGTAACAATCTTTCGGGGACACCCGAATCTTGACAAGATGTTATCTTCCAAGAAGTCGATCACCACCGAGTCTGTTGCTCTTTTGGTTGGAATGGCTTCCACCCACTTTGTAAAATAATCTGTGGCTGTTAAGATCCACTTATGCTGAGCACTGGAATGGGGATTAATTTCCCCTATAAAGTCTAGACCCCATTGTTGAAATGGAGCTTTGGCTTTGACTGGAACAAGTGGCAGTGCAGGAAGTTTCTGCTTACCAGCGAATATTTGACACGAGTAACAGGCACGCACTTTAGCATTGACGTCCGAAAATAGTTTCGGCCAATAGTATCCAGCCTTCAGGATCTTGTAGGCGGTGGCTCTCCACGCATGGTGTCCTCCACAGATTCCTTCATGAAATTCTTCTATGACCCGTGGATTTTCCGACTCAACCAGACAGACTAGTAAGAACCCGAGTGGATCCTTCCAGTATAGTTGATTTTCGGAGATGCAATATTTTACAGCGTGGAGTTTTAAAGTTTTGCATTTGGTTGGTGATAGTACATCTGGACATTTCAGGTTTAACAAATAGAAAACTATGTCTTTATACCAGCCTGACGATATGAATTTATCTTCAACCTTGCTTGGATGTGTCTGGTCATCCGACTCTTGCAAATGTGTGTCTCCGTCTTCCCCTTGGAGGCAATTGATATCAAGAGCTCTAAGGTTCGACTCAGCCAAGAGTTTGGCCAGACCCTGCCCCTTTATCAATTTAGTAGGCTTGACTTCCAGATCAAATTCTTGTATTTTAGCGAGCCAGCGCCCTCGTTTTCCATCGCTATCTGGCTGTACCAATATGTCTTTCACAACACTGGTTGGCACGTACGCGATAATTTTTGAATGCAATACGTAGGTTCTGAATGCTTTTAGCGCTTTCACCATTGCGTATGCCTGTTTTTCTATTATGTCATATTTTAGTTCGGCGTCTCTAAGGCTCTTGCTAAAAAACGTGATCGGCCGTTCGAAGCCTTCATCATCCTTTTGCAGTAACACCGCGGCGATAGTATGTTCAGAAGCGAATGAGAAGATGAGGAAATCTTTCAAGTAATCTGGGCTTGCTAACACAGGTGCCTCGCTGATGACTTTTTTAATGTACGCGAACGATGCTTTAGCCTCGGTCATCCAATTTACTCTGCTATCTTTCTTCAGCATTCCTATGATCAATTTGACAATCTCAACAAAATTTGGTATAAACCTTCGTAAAAAATTTATTGTACCTAAGAAAGATTGAATTTCTTTTACGTTTCTAGGAATACTTATAGTTTCTATTGCTTCAATCCTCTTAGGATCGATCCTGATCCCATCTTTAGATACGATATGCCCCAGAAGCTTACCTTCCTTCATAGCGAAATGTGATTTCTTTGGGTTCAAAGATAGGCCATACCTGCGGCATTTTTTGAAAGTCTGTTTTAAATGGATCAAATGTTCTTCATCGGTTTTAGAGAAAACCGTCAAATCGTCAAGGTAGATGACTACGAATATGTCTCTTTCTCCTACGAAAGCAATGTCCATAGCGCGCTGGAATGTAGCCCATGCATTCATCAAACCAAAAGGCATTTTGTCATACATGAATGTACCCCATGGCGTGGTGAAAGCAGTTTTTTTTCTCTGTCTTGCGCCAGAAAGATGTTGTTCCTGAGTCTGTACTTAAGGCTTAAAAGTACAGTGTCAAGGCATCCGAAAGTAAGTTAAAGATTGATAAAAGGATTATGCTAACCTCCGGTATAGGAAACTAATGAGGATTTCTACGTTCTCGTTGTCTAGCTTCCAACTGTTCCTGAGTAGTAATATCTTGTTCAATGGCTGCCCATGAACGTTCAAGTTCTTCCGGGGTGTTAGCAGTTTTAAGGATTGTATCAAAAATATTTAAAGCAATATGTGTTTGATTAGATAGTCCGGGTTCAATATTAGGTTGAGTTGCTGCAGGGACAGTCATTGAGGAACAGTACCAGTAGGAAATGATTTAAAGAGAGATTTCAACGCTATTTCAATTTGGTCGAAATAAAGAGAAATTTTTACTTTAAGAATAAAATAGGAATGCAAATTGAAGGCTCTTTCTCGTAACTGTATTATTTTTAATAAAAAGATGTGGGGTGAGAGAAAAACATTTAGCTGTAGATAACGCAAGGTTCCTGTCAAAGAGAAAACTCACACGTAAACAGAAGAAGAAATTAGTATGGAAATAATTGACATAGTGTAAATAAATATATAATTCTGTAAATGCAAATTGGTCTTACAACCGCTGATAGCTGGTGCAGAGGAAAGACAATAACCAATTACAGAAAAGATGAAATCCCTTCGCTATAGTAGTGGTCGTACTAAAGTATAGCGATACACATCAATTATGAAAAGTGGAATGAAATGAAACATGAAACGTAAAGAAACAAACTTGTAACACAGTCGTGACGGAATCGAGAATCTTCAAATTTGCTTGTATTAACTTCTCGAATGCAAAAACTCTATTACAATCAATACCAAAAAGGTCCAGCCTTTTCTATTTCTTTCTCTGCTATATTTATACAATTTTACAGATCAGTTAGACTCTTAACGGTTTCACAAAATCGGTTACAACCGATAGGAGCACAGTTGCTCCCTTTCTCCTCCTCTATTTTCAATTGGTGCTAGGTGCTTGTCTTTGCGCAGCCTCGGTGCAGGCGATACACCTTTCCACGAGTTGAGATACTAGCTGTGAAGGTTCAGCTTGACAGCTGGCCTCGGCGAAATAGCATTCTCGGGCTAGATGTTGTATCTTATCCCCCATTTGTGCATCAATTATATCAAGAGCACTTAGTTGCGCGCTGGGCTTAACCAAGTGTTTGTTAACTCGAGCCATGTCCACCGTATTCATTTGAGAGATGTCGGCCGAATCTCTCTCATTCTTTTCTTTCAGATCAAGTGAGATTTGTTCTACATTCATTTGCATTAATGTTTTTGCATCGCCTCCACTGTCTATACCCAACAGCTCGCCATCTATAGCATTGAAGGCTTCTTCTAATGAATTGGTTACTTTTTGGGCCTGTTCCTTGCTTAGGTCAATATTATGATCCCAATCCTTCAACAGAATGTTACCTCTAGTTTGTTCTGCGATGGTAAGTCCGGGAGGAAATGCCGAGAATCTGTTGTTTGTGGCTATCACCGCCTCCTGAAAGGAAACCCAAGTTGCTTATGCATTCCTTTCTTTGACAGTCAGGTTCTCGGAAATCCGATACATCAACAGACAATCCTCTCGGATTGTTCCTACTTTGGCGAGCAAACTCTGTTGTGTAGAAGAGATCTTGCTTCGAATCTGGGTCGCTCAGGATTTAAACCCCTCGACATCAACAACCCTACCTTTAGCAATCTCCACCTGCACCTGCAACTCTGCAATCATAGTCCTCTGCTGACCAGCCTGCACCCGACCGTCTCGGATCACTGAATGTGCTTGTTCCAACTTAGTTTTGAGCACTTCTATTTCCTTTTTATCGGCTAGGCGGGCCAGTTCTATTTCCCCACTCACCTTACCTTTAGCGCTTTCTGCGGCCGAAACCACTCTGGCTTCGAGAGTCTTGATCAGGCGATTCTTTCTTTTGAGCTGGCTTTTTAGCATCCCGACCGAGAATTGATTCACAGATGCATACGCTCCCAGCGTTCCTATGATCTCCGTGGCGAATTCCTCATTCTTTTTGTTCTTTCTATTGGTCATGACTTTGAATTTTTTAGCAGTCGATCCTTCGTCCTGGTAAACCTCCCTTTTCACAACTGCTTTTCTCTTTTTGTCAAAGAAGAACTCATTTGGAGGAAGTTCTTCTGCTTTGATAGGCCTTAGCTCCTCACCGAAAATCCATCCTTCTTCTATATTTCCTTGCGTTGACTGCAAGAGGGTGACAGAAGTGATGGGTTCCCCGATCTGCTTCGCTGCCTTTCCTGGTGTGACGACTGAGTCCTGCTTCTTCGGAGGATCAGAGGTCTTCGTCTCAGTTTCTGGATTCTGGGTTTCTGGTGGGTCTGTGTTTTTTACTTCCACCTCTGAACTATGTTCCTTGGGTGGGTCCGTAGTCTCTTCTTCTGCTTCGGGATTCTTCCCTTGCTCCCCTTCATGGTGTTTTCTGGGGTTAGAAATTTGATCCTCAGAGCCTTCAGCATCCTTCTTTTTATCCTCGGAAATACCCAAACCTCCCAACACAGTGGGAAGGCTTCTTCGTCTATGTTCTTGGAATTTTAATACAGATGCCATGTCTTCGGGTGCTAAAGATCGGATCCTGACTAGCACTTCCCCATAAGATCTCGCCCCTCGGAAAATGTCATCCAAGGGTGAACACTCATGTTCAAACTTCTTCAGCCCACAATTTGTCAAATGGTTGCTTACAATTTTATGAGGGTCATGTTTTTTATATTCAATGGAGACCAAACTCAGGTCTTCCAGGGCTGCAGCCTCGGCTTTGGCATGCCCAAAATCCAATAAAGAATAAGAATTTAGCTGAACGGGGAAAAACGGCCATACCTTCTTCGATGATGCTTTGAGCTCTTTACTCACCCCGCCAATCACTGTTTGTCGGGTGATCTCGCGACACGCCAGCTTGTTGGGGATGAACAGTGGTAGCGCAAGCGGGGGAACAGTAGCTCCGAACACTCTGAAATAGGAAAACTCTGCTTCTACGTACCAGTCCGCTATACCACTCAGATTTGCTGCAATGTTATCCGAGATACGTGGTGGCGAACGACCAAAAATGGCGATGTGGAGGGGCACCATCACCCAGTTGAAAATTTCGTAAATAAATTTGTTTGCTTTATTTTCCCACAGTTTGTCGTGATACTCATGTACAGGTTTTTCTTGGAGTGGATTCCAAGCCCAGTTCATCAAAGGGAATGGTGTCATAGGACATATCGCGTCCATAATGTATGCGGACATGAAAAAAGAGGACGGTCTCCCGCTTTTCTTCTGCTCCCGATACTCTGTGATCCGGTTGAACAAACTGTCCGAGAGTATCTTTGCCCAATTAAATGAGCAACCTTCTGCTACCCGAAAAATGAGAGGTACCCATGCAATATAGAAATGCGATGTATCCTCCATTCCAAATAGTCTGCATGTCATCATTGCCACATACATATATTGTGGCTCCAGCGAAGCGATTGAATAAATGCCCTGGTCATTTGCTCTGAATTTCGCGGAGCGCGAAACCCAATCTTTTATCAAACCGGGCATGGTTTTTTCATATTGAATGCATTCTTTCTCTTTGAATCCCTCCAGGAAGTCAGCATCATATGTGTATTCAGATGTTGTTGGGAGCTTATACATGGTTTGGATATGCTCCGGTCTAAAAGTCCCAACCGTGGCCCGTTGGTCGTTTATGATAGTTCTGGTGGGTAGGTCTATGTGATCCAACGCCTATCAGATCATGTCATAATATGGGAGCAACCGTGGTCTGGTTGCAACCCGGTGCATTCCAGATTGAACAACTATCTTGTATTTAGTGTTCAAGTCGTCCTTTTCATTATCATTGTCGTCGGAATCTGAATAATTCACCAACTCAGATTGCAGAATATCTGAAACAAACGACCAACTAGGTACTGAGCCGCCACTCCGAGGTGAAGTATCGGAGACATTGTCTGAGCCCTGCGCTGCAATCCCGACATTCGCCTTCGCAGCTTTCCGTGGAGCCATAACTGAAGCTTGTTTTTTCGCTCTTCTGCGATAGACCTGTGTATACATGTAGAAATTAGTTCACTCGGAGAAAGGTGAGCTCTGTGCGCTTATGAAAAATGTTTAAAATAAAATGAAACTCCTGTATATATTTGAAAATTCTGTACTCTTCGACATAGGTCTGTCAAATTGCAATTAGAAGCAAATTTATTACGTAAAATCCGATCTCATTATTCGTAGATTCACTCTAATCTTCCATTAATGTCATCAATGTTTGGCGGTCTGACGGTCAGTCGGAGTATGGAAAGTAAAAAGCTACCTTGGGAAATGTGCAAACCTCGATGCGCGGGGCATATTTCGCATTATTTTAAATTTTCAAATCTTAGCAACGTAAATAATTTTCTCACTGTTCGCTGCATCGTGAATTTCCTTTTTACATTTTGACTCTTCAACTCGCGAGACTGCGAGTGCCGATTTTAGCTTAATTAACAGTA
>SNQJ01S0012990.1:114724-182171 GCA_010110895.2 Picea sitchensis
TACCGACTTAGTTAATCCTCAATGGGGATTAACCTAATAATAAAAATAATAATAATGACATGATTAATCCACAATGGGGATTTAATCCAATAACAAAATAATAAGAATGCTCTTCGCAGTTACATTATTTCAACACTTTGTTCTTAATTTCTTATGTTTAATAAAGTGCATAAATATAGTAAATTCCCACTAGCTCAACCGATTAAGGTGTGGGTTTCATTTGTTAGGCAACCTGAGTTCAACACTCTTACGGTGTGTTTAGTCGAGAGGAGACACCCAAAAATCCATCCATGTTAAGGGTTAGTGTGGCCCAGATCGGGTGCGATCCCCAGGTGATTTTGACGGCTTAGATGCCCTTGGGATGTGGTTTATTAGCCAATAGTTGAAATACTGGCCCAGCAAGTGACGAGCACATTTCTAACAAAAAAAAAGTGCATAAATATATATCATTGAAACACATAAGTGGTGCACTTAAGAAACATACATAAGAAATGTACCATAAGGGACACACATAAGTAAAAAACTTAAGCGACACACATTATTATGTTGGAACATCAAGCATTGATGGTTAATCACACATCTCCTGGATGTTGTTGATTGCAGCTTCATGAAACATTCTCCAGATCGTTCTCCTCTGCACTGAGTTGAGACATCTATGAGAGAGCCCATGTGATGGGTGTGTCATACTCCTCTGGACTGAGTTGAGATGACGTGTGGTCTCTTGTCATGTTCCTCTGGACTGAGTTGAGACGACAGGAGATGGTCTCATGTCTGACTCCTATGGACTTAGTTGAGTCGACCTGAGATGGCTCTCCAGATGGTACTCCTATGGAATTAGTTGAGTCGACCTGAGATGGCTCTCCAGATGGTACTCCTATGGAATTAGTTGAGTTGATCTATTGAGAGTGGCGTCCCTATGGCTGAGCATGGGTGGGTGTGTCCCTAGTGGCATAACACTAGAGGATGTGTGAGATCCCTTGCTATATTGTCAGAGAGTGAGACTTTGGTAAAACCCTAATTTGTGTTGTAAAGGGTACAAGTCGGCCCCACCATGTAAAGATAATTAATATTGAGTCAAAGATTAATTATATTTTAAGTTGTTCAGGTCGGCCCTATTGTGCCAATAGGCACATCCATTTGATTTGTCTAAGTCTTGTATTTATATGAGAGATAGATCCCCATTGTGGGTCACTCTCACTTGTCATCTCATGATTTCAGACCTACTAGTATGGCTAAAGTGCGCATCCTTCTAAGGCGCTAGATTTCTCAGTTATAGGGCACCCTCTTGTGTGCTAGGGTTTGGTGGTGGATGGTGGATCTTATCTTGGCAATATAAGCAAAGGATTGTTTGGTTTTTTCCTTGATTGAGAAGGGTTTTCTGAGGATAAATTATGGTGTCTTTTGTGCATGGTTATTCTTCCTATGATCTTGGTTACTGTAACACTTGTGTATGGTATTGTTTCATTGTTTATGATTCAAGTACATGCTAAATTGAAATAAACCACATGTTCATGAGCTAAGCATAAAAAATTCAACACTAGGTTTAGTCGATCGAGAGGTTGATCTACGTTTGGATACAGTCGATCAGGCGATCGACCAACACACTACACCAGTTAGTTGAGTAGTTGATGTGCCTGTTGGTCGGACAATTGACTAGCAGTTGAATATAGTCGAGCTATGGATCGACCAACCCAACAATTGACTATGAGTTGGATGGACAGTCGGTCGGGTCGAGTCTTGTCGAGTCGACTCGATAGAGAAGATTTGGCGGAGTCAATTCTAGCAGTTGACGGTTACATGTAGACGAGATATTTCAGATTCTATGGAAGCTGGTTATATCTTGAGACTATAAAAGCAGACCCCTTGGGTGATCCAGGTGGATATCGGTGGCCACCCACCTATTCCACAGGCTCGAAAAACAATTTTCCATCTTGGCAGTTTTTCAGTAGTTTTTCGGGTTCCAAACTTCTGGGGTCGTTTTGAGGCCCTAAACGATGTTTTTTGGGGATTTGGGGCCCAAGTGACTGCGAAAGGCACTCACCTGGGCCAGTTGAAAATCATTCTTCTCGGTTAGAGATTTTCAACGGTGTATCGAGCGCCCCAAACGAAGATCGTATGTAAAATTTACGCCCTCGGGAAGTTGACGTATCAACTACCCCCATCGGGGCCCGCAAACCTTTTGGCTTTTCATCTTCTGGGGTTAAGGTTTTGGATTTTACTTATGTTAAAAGGGCCTTTGGAGCCTCATTGTAACGATCATCTGATTGCGAATGTGAGTATTTGTCACATATCTTCTTAGAGATAAGCTACCACCATTCTAGCGAGTCTTTCACTCTATATTTTTACAGTCTCTGTACATTTCTTTCATTAATAGAAATAATGTATTACTGTATTTCT
This sequence comes from Picea sitchensis, assembly GCA_010110895.2. Classification (NCBI taxonomy): domain Eukaryota; kingdom Viridiplantae; phylum Streptophyta; class Pinopsida; order Pinales; family Pinaceae; genus Picea; species Picea sitchensis. Next base: position 117,122 of record SNQJ01S0012990.1, read on the forward strand.
CTGTTTCTGGCAATATCTATGTGTATTTCATTCTAATATCGTTGCTTTCATTTCGTTCCTTTGTCACGTGAGAGCTTGCTCAAGAAATAGATTAATAGAATCGTTTGTGTTAACAACAATTCTTGTCTTGGGCACAAGAATATTCAGGTCTGCAAGTTGCACGAGAAGCACCCAGGCACAGCACGGAAAAATCTCGTTTCAAGCTTCCAAGCAAGTAAACGGGCTAAATTATGTTTTCAACGGCCCAGATTCATCCATAGAAGCAGATCGACGGTCAACGAGAAATCGCGGTTAGCGGAGTTGCGTCGGGATTAGCGCGATGGGTAGCGTCTATATTGCATGCAAGAAAGGATGTCAGTCGTCCATCCAAAGGGCGCATGGCACGAGATCTAGTCATGTCGGCATTTCGGCATTTGGGAGTTTGAAGGGTGAGGGTTTTCACGCCGTTCTACATCTCGAAACCCCAAACCCCGAAACGTCGATAAGCACCTTTGAAGTTAAGCCTATGGTCCTAGCACCCGATCACGTCAAGTGAGCCTAGTTATGGAGGCAACCCTCTTCTAACATCAAATAGCATCTCGGTCGTTCCTCTGGAGGACACGCAGCGTACATCCGTGATTTCGTGGTTTGGTCAATCAGGATTTTGAGGAAAATTGCATCGTGAACCCCCAGTGCCAGAAATCCCAAAAGAATCGGGACCGTCCATTTGAAGGACACACGGCGCAATAGCTGAGCCACGAGTGGGGCCCTTCGGGATTTTCATGATGAAAGCGTCGAGGTCATATCAGTCGTTCATCCATCAGCGAGGCTTGGGCACATTTAATTTAAAGAGGGCGCAAATCTGGACAGTCATGATCCAGGCACTCAAATTCACAGACGAGGTCCAATTCTGCACCCCCTCCGTCGTTTTGGCTTTAACGAGAGGGGGGGGGTCCAGAATTGGAGATAATGTATGCACGCATCTGGAGGGCCCAAGTCTCAGCACTTAGATCTACAGTCTATATTGAATTCCGGACCCCCCCATCGGTTCTGCCTTTAATGGAGGGGGGGGTCCAGAATGGAATTTCACTCTAGCGGGCCCCCTATCTGTACGTGGCACGAATATACTGGTCCCAAGTCCTCACCGCCTGCCATGTGTCCCTTTTTCCCAATCACCTCTACCTCAGCACCTCCCTCCATTCGTTGTCTCCTGTCCCCGTATCACTTCCACAAAAGCACCCCTTTTTCCTCCCCCCCACCTCACCTTCACCATACTGGCACCTACAGCATCCTCGTCAAGCATGCCACATCTTCTAGCTCTCACCCCGTGAACCGATCGGCTGGTCCAGGTGGCCCCTCGAGAAGACCTCCATGTCCCCAAAAGGCGGAGTTGACCAAAACCATTCCTAATCCCAAGAGGGAAGTTATTGCAGTTGTTGAAGGTGGTTAGACATCGTCTCCGTCATAAATGGAAAGTCCGGCAAAGGACTAAAGTTGGTCGATTCGTTTGCAGCAGGACAGTCCGAAATTTGATAGCATCTGTCATAGGTGCACGATCGGCCAGAGTCTTCATGCGCAGACTATCAGAAGACATGCAGACGCAATGTTTTAATGCAGCGTCTTGTTTTTGCTGTTATTGTTGTTTTGAGTATATGAAGGCGTTTTCACCATTTTTGTAGGCATCAAGGGTTGAGTAAGGCTCCCGGTTGTAAAACTTTAATGAAGCACTATTATTCTGGTTATGCATGGACTTTTGAGACTTCTTGCCTTATGAATGTCAGTTTCTTTCACGTCTTTGTTTACACTATGTTAGAACAACTCGGAATTGGAGGATCCAGTCGAGTTGTAACTGTTATAGGATGATGTAGGTTGGATCACTGTAACAGTCGCATTGTTTCTAATCAGTCCCTGTGATTTTCTTAGCACTGAACGACTTGGAATTGGAGGATCCAGTCAAGTCCCCCTTTCAGTTTCTCGAAGCCCTGAACCAAGAGGATCTTGCATTCAGAGTTTTTCTTCTACAAACTGTTGAAAGGCCTATTGCCTGAGGTAGTTTGCTCCCTCTTCTTACCAAGTCTTCCACCTGCTCATCTTTTAATCAACTCACTCACTGAAGTTAGATCAAGACCTCTTTTGTTCCTTACATATCAGACTCAGTTCCTGAGTTAGAGCGATATCTTCCCGAGTCTCTACCCATTTGATCACCCATTAAAACTATCGTGACATAAAACTGATGGGCATTGGGCTCTGCTTCTGCAAGCAATCTAGGAGTGACTTCTGACGCTAACATTTCTGGTGCCGTTGCCGGGGATGAAGTTGAAGATTTTCCCCAGGATTGAACGACATTGAGCCTCTGATTCTGAAGGTGCATCAGGTATCAGAGCTTTTGAATATTGCTACTGTGCACTTGGCGACTCCATTGTGACGACTCCACTGTGGTGAACCTGTCGTGTTAATTGTGGCTTTCAGAGGCAGACACACGCAGTCCCATCCACAGTTGCCTCTGTCTACACCTAAAATCAATCCAGAGGTGGTTCTCAGAAAAGGAAAGGCCTCTGAAGAAGAAGCTTCCACCGTCGAACCAGGTAATCCGCCATCTCCTTCTGTAGGAACTCCATTTTCTCCTCCTCAATTTCTTAACAGACCTCTTTCTGAGGTTTCCCGTTTCCTGAATTTCAAGAGTGTTCCTACTGAGTTTTCCCCTCCTGGTCTGGGATTGGAGGAAGAAATCCTTGTCACTCCCCTCTCCTCTGAAGCTGTGCTTTGGCATAGACCCAGGACCGCAGAAGATTTCCCCACTCCTCCTCTTGTTACTGTTACCACTCCTACACAAAGAGGAGCATCTGTTGACTTGAGCCCGTTAGCCTTCTCCTTAAATCCCCTTTTGTTTCTCATTCCACTTCGAGACTCATTCCCAGTAGCCCCTTCACGAACTCCTTCTCCTCCAAGTTTTCCTCCACCTAATATTCCTATGGCTGGTGCTAATCCCCCTCTAAATAGAATGGATGCCATAGTCGCTGCCAGATATGCTCCCTTAATCCTACCCCATCCTATGAATCCTCTCCCTGCTGGAGATTACTTGAAGTATATGCCCAATTTCACTAGGGAAGGGGACATAACTGCGGAAGAGCACCTGGCTGCTTTCTACAATTATGCAGACAACCTGAACATTGAAAATGAAGATGTCTGGATGAGAGTCTTCGTCCAGAGCCTGGATGGTGAGGTGAGGAAGTGGTTTAGAGGATTGGCCCCCGGATCTATTGTTGGGATCGAAGCCCTGGACAGCGCTTTCCTGAGGCAGTGGGGAGATAGGAAGGACTTCATGTATTACATGACAGAGTTTGGGTCTTTGAAGAAGATGGAAGGAGAGTCTGTCTCTAACTTCTCCAAAAGATTCAACAAGATGTATAATAAAATTCCTGCCGAAATAAAACTCTCAGAAGCCTCGGCCAAGATTTCTTATGCTAGTGCATTTGGCCCCGATTTCTGTCTTTTATTGAGAGAAAGAAGAGCCACCTCCTTAGCTCAAATGCAAGATGCAGCCATAGAAGTGGAATCCAATGTATTAGCAGCTGATAGACTGAGGAACAAGGCCAACGCGGACAGAAGAAAGGGAAGATCGGAAACCTCAACTTCTGGCCCATCGGTGCCCCGCCCTCAAGTGGATGAACTGACCAAGATGGTTAAGTCTCTGTCTGCAGAGATGGAGAGAATGAAGGTGGAGGGGAGGCAAGCATACAAGGGCCCTCAAAACGCAGAAAACAAAGGAGGTTTTAGGAGGCCAAACAACATTACTTCCCCGACTGTGCAAAGAGAGAGGGGAAGAGACAGAGAAGACCAGAAAATTCAGGCCCCTTTTCAAAACAATTTTGTGGCCGAGGGGGAAGAAGGGGAAACAGATGAGATTGATCCTGAAATCCATTGCTTCGGGGACACTCCTCCTTTTCTTCATCTCACTCAATCAGCATAGAAGGAGTCTCTCATGGACAGTCAGCTAAATGAGCTGAGCAAGGGAGACAAGGCTAGTGGCAGCCAAGGCAGGTATGATCTGAGGTCTAAGAAAAAGACAGTAGCACCTGATGTTCCTGAGCAGTTCACTAGAACAGAGAAACCTGCTAATGAAGTGGCAGACAGTCACAGAGGTAAGAAGCCCCGACCCCTCTCTCCCATAGTCCAGAGTCATGTTCCCGAAATAAGAGAAATCTCGAAGCTTAGATCTTCTTTTAATTTCGAGCATGAAATTCAAAAGATCAGAATCCATGTGCCCCTAACCGAATTGATTAAACATGAAGGATTCAAGAAACATTTCTCTGAGATTTTATAGTCTGAGGTCTCATGCCTTCCCACAAACTCCATCAATTTGAAAGATGAAAGGCCTGCAGTTATTCTAGGTCCTATGGTAGAAGACAGAAATGACTCATCCCCTCCCTTCTACACTTCCTTGAACATACATGACAAGGTACTGAACAACTTCTTGATGGATTCGGGGGCTTCTCACAACCTCATGCCCAAAACTGTCATGGAAGAGTTAGGGCTAGAAGTCACCCGAGCCTATCATGACCTCTATTCCTTTGACTCCAGGAAAGTTCAATGTCTAGGAGTTATCAAAGACCTGGTCGTGACCTTGTTTNGGGCTTCTCACAACCTCATGCCCAAAACTGTCATGGAAGAGTTAGGGCTAGAAGTCACCCGAGCCTATCATGACCTCTATTCCTTTGACTCCAGGAAAGTTCAATGTCTAGGAGTTATCAAAGACCTGGTCGTGACCTTGTTTCAGTTGCCCATGAAAAGTGTGGTCATGGATGTCGTAGTGGCTGATGTCCCCCCCAAGTTCGGTATGTTGTTATCAATATCCCAGTGTTTGGAGGAGAACATAGGAGGCTATACAGGGAAGCCCAATTGGCCTATATAATCAGTAATGAAGCTAACCCTACCAACCACCCTATTTTTGCCTTGGACACTGATTTAGGTTCCAGTGTACTACAACTCACTAATGCTCCTGAGCCTCCTCTAAAGCTCAGAAAGCCGCCCACCACTTCCCATAAATTTCCTCCCTCCATCACCCCCGTCTGGAAAATGTTCTTTGATGGAGCCTTTTCCAGGGAAGGCATTGGTGCTGGGGTGTTTTTTGTGTCACCCGCTCAGGAAACCATATCTCTGTCATACAAATTAGAATTTGAAGCTACCAAAAATGTGGCAGAGTATGAAGCTCTTGTCCTAGGATTGAGAGCCGCAAAGGAAATGGGAATTCAGGAGGTAACAGTGTTCGGAGATGCAGATTTGGTGGTCCAGCAGATCAGAAACGCTTATCAGGCTAAGAATCCTCGACTCAAGAGCTACAGAAATGAGGTATGGGACTTAATTAACTGTTTCTTCTCAGCATTCAACATTTCTTTCGTCCCAAGAGAGAAGAACACAGTGGCAGATTCATTGGCTACATCAGCAAGCAATTTCAAAGTGCCCTTGCCGCCCAAACTCAGATACGATGTAGAAGTAAAATACAGGCCCTCCATACCTGACAACATTAAACATTGGAAGGTATTCGAGGACGATCTTGAGATCAAGAAATTCTTGGAGACTGTCAAAGAGTTTTCAGAGATGCATATCGACCAAGACCCTGTCCTTGAAGAAGAGATTGATGGGGATAAGTTTCTAAGTAAAATAGCAGAGCGTAACATTGTGCAGCTCCCCAACAACCATATTCCAAGGGGATTGGTTCCTTTGGAAAGGCTTTTTGATAGAAATGATGTGTCATTAAAAGGGGAAATCTTGAAGGATGACGTTGATACTATTCAGTGCAACATTGGCACTGAGAGTGAGCCCAAGTTTGTCAAATTGTCAAGAAGCCTGACAAAGGAGCAGAGGTCTGAATACGCTGAAATTTTGAGGGAATTTGTTGATGTTTTTGCCTGGACCTATGAAGATCTCAAAACATATAACACTTCTGTCATTGAGCATAAAATCCCGTTGAAAAGGGAGGCAAAGCCATTTAGGCAGAAGCTAAGACAGATCAATCCTATGTTGCTGCCTATCATGGAGAAGGAAGTGAAGAAGCTGCTACAGGCCTAGATCATCGTACCACTGAGATATTCAGAGTGGGTGGCCAACTTGGTACCAGTAAGGAAAAATAATGGAGAAATCGGACTCTGTGTAGACTTCAGAAACCTGAACAGGAGCTCACGAAAGGATAACTACCCCTTACCAAAGATGGAACATATACTGCAGAGGGTAACAGGAGAATCCAGGATGTCCATGATCGATGGTTTCTCTAGCTACAATCAAATCTCTGTTCTGCCTGAGGATAGGGAAAAAACGGCATTTACCACTCCATGGGGCACATTCATGTATGCCAAAATGCCTTTTGGATTGATGAATGCACGAGCAACGTTTCAACGTGCCATGGATATAGCTTTCATTGGGGAAAAGGATAAATTTGTGGTCATCTATCTAGATGACATAACAGTATTTTCAAAATCTGATAAAGAACACTGCTGTCATCTCATAAAGGTTTTCCTGAAATGCAGGAGTTTCGGCATTTCATTAAACCCCAAGAAATCTATGTTCGCCACGCAGGAGGGAAAGTTACTAGGCCACATAGTATCAGCGGAAGGAGTCAGGATCGATCCTGGCAGAGTTGAGGCAATATGAGCCTTATCAATCCTGAGATCCAGGAAGGAGGTCCAATCTTTCCTTGGCAAGATTAATTTTCTGAGGAGGTTCGTTCCTAACTTTGCTGAGGAGGTAAAACTTATAACAACCATGTTAAGGAAGGGAAATGAAGTAAGGTGGACTTCGGAATCGCAAAAGTCCTTTGAGCAAATAAAGAAGGCCTTGATTGAAGCCCATGTGCTTATCAGTCCCGATTACTCGAAGGATTTCCTTATTTTCTCCTTTTCCTCACCTGACACGGTGGTTGTTGTTTTATTACAGACAAACGAGGTTGGGCTAGAGCAGCCTATTGCCTATTTCAGTCGAGCATTGAGGGATGTCGAAGTCAGGTATGACACTATGGAGAAGCAGACCTATGCCCTGGTCAAGGCTCTCAAGGCTTTTAGAACCTATGTCCTGCAGTCAAAAATCATTGTCTATGTCCCCTCAGCTGTTGTTAAAGACATTCTTGTTCAGCCTAACATAGACGGGAGGAGGAGTAAGTGGATAGCCAAGATTCTGGAATAAATCCTACCAAATTGATCAAAGGTCAAGCTTTAGACAAGTTGTTGGTTGAAGCCAATTGCCAAGCTTTGGGGGTAAGTTTCATCAATGAGTGCTCAAGAATTCAGCAGGGTCAGCTGTCTGAAATAGACCCTCAAAGGGAGCCCCCATTGGCTCGATGTCCCTGGTATAAGGACGTCATATATTTTCTGCAAGAGTTGCGGCCTCCAGACAGCCTGCAAAGAAGCAAGGAAAAATCTATGAAGCTCAAATCAGTCAGATACTGCCTTATCATTCAAGTTTTATATTGGAAAGACCCCCTAGGGTTACTTTTGAAATGTGTAGATCCACAAGAGGCTGACAGGATCATGGTTGAATTTCACGATGGCCTATGTGGAGGGCATTATTTCTGGAAAACCACAGCCTACAAAATCCTCAGGGCTGGATATTACTGGCCCACCGTATTCACTGACGTCTGCAGAAGGGTCAGAGCTTGCATCAAATGTCAAAGATTTGCAGGAAAGCAATAGCTCAAGTCTTTGTCGTTAAATCCTGTGGTTGTTTCAGGACCTTTCCAACAATGGGGCCTAGATTTCATTGGAGAAATTCACCCCGCTTCCAGTGGGCAGCACAGATGGATCCTGACTGCTACAGATTTCTTTACCAAGTGGATTGAAGCTATCCCCACCATGAGTGCTTCCCACAAGGTAATCATTGGATTCCTGGAAGACCTCATCACAAGATTCGGCTTCCCAAGTAAGATTGTCACTGATAACGCAGCCTCTTTCAGGGCTAAGCCGTTAGCCAATTTCTGTGAGAAATTCGAGATCAAACTGATTCACTCCACCCCATACTATCCCCAGGGCAATGGTTTAAAAGAGTCCTCCAACAAAATCCTGACAAGGATTATCAAAAGACTATTGGAGGACAACAAAAGGGCCTGGGATTCAAACTTGAAATTCTCTCTATGGGCCGATCGAGTGACCACGAAGAGATCTATAGGCATCTCCCCTTTCCAATTAGTTTATGGAGTAGAAGTTGTCTTCCCTTCTCAGCTAGCCATTCTTGTAGCAAAGTTCTTCCAGGATCATCAAGAAGAGCCTGATGACATGATCAGAAGAGGTCATCAACTAGTGGAAGTCCAGCAGGCCAGAGAGCAGGTAATGGATAGAATTCAGGACCATCAGCAGAAGGTCAAACTGACTTTTGACAAGAAAGTCAAGAAGAAAGAGTTTGAGATCGGGGATTTGGTGCTTAAGTGGGATGCACCCATGCAAGACAAGGGAAAACACAGCAAGTTTGATGCCCTATGGATTGGGCCTTTCAAAATCTCTGAGGTTTTCTCAAACAACACAATACAGGTTGCAGGATTTGGAGGGTGAGGAGGTTTTCAACAGCCCAGTAAATGGGCATTTTTTGAAGAAATGTTTTGTTTGAGCCTTAGACGGCTCCTTTGTTTGTAAATATTGTCCTTTGGTTCTTTGTTCATTTTCCTTTTTATTATTTATTATTTCCGGTTTAGTAAATGACTCCATAGCCCAATAGCAAGGCACTAGAACTGCAAAATGAGTCCTTAGAGCATCACAGGGACGACTCTATCCCCCATGGATCCTAATGTTAACAACAATTCTTGTCTTGGGCACAAGAATATTCAAGTCTGCAAGTTGCACGAGAAGTGCCCAAGCACAGCACGGAAAAATCTCGTTTCAGGCTTCCAAGTAAGTAAACGGGCTAAGTTATGTTGTCAACGGCCCAGATTCATCCATAGAAGTAGATCGACGGTCGGTGGGAAATCGCGGTTAGCGGAGTTGCGCCGGGATTAGCGCGATGGGTAGCGTTTATATTGCATGCAAGAAAGGATGTCATTCGTCCATCCAAAGGACGCATGGCGCGAGATCTAGTCACGTCGGCATTTCGGCATTCGGGAGTTCGAAGGGTGAGGGTTTTCACGTTGTTCTACATCTCGAAACCCCGAACCCCGAAACGTCGATAAGCGCCTTTGAAGTTAATCTTATGGTCCTAGCACCCAGTCACGTCAAGTGAGCCTGGTTATGGAGGCAGCCCTCTTCTAACATCAAATACCATCTCGGTCGTTCCTCTGGAGGACACGCGGCGTACATTCGTGCTTTCATGGTTTGGTCAATCGGGATTTTGAGGAAAATTGCATCGTGAACCCCCGGTGCCAGAAATCCCAAAAGAATCGGGACCGTCCATCTGAAGGACACATGGCGCAATATCTTAGCCATGAGTGGGGCCCTTCGGGATTTTCATGATGAAAGCGTCGAGGTCATCTCAGTCGTTCATCCATCAGCAAGGCTCGGGCACATTTAATTTAAAGAGGGCACAGATCTGGACGGTCGTGATCCAGGCACTCAAATTCACGGACGAGGTCCAATTCCACACCCACTCCGTCGTTCTAGCTTTAACGAGAGGGGGGGGGTCTAGAATCGGAGATAATGTATGTGTGCATCTGGATGGCCCAAGTCTCGGCGCTTAGATCTACGGTCTGTATTGAATTCCGGACCCCCCCATCGGTTCTGCCTTTAATGGAGGAGGGGGGGTCCGGAATGGAATTTCACTCTAGCGGGCCCCCTATCTGTACGTGGCACGATCATCTGATTGTGAATGTGATTAGTCGTCACATCTCTTCTCAGAGATAAGCTACCACCATTCTAGCGATTCTTTTACTTTATTTTTTTATAGTCTCTGTACATTTATTTCATTAATAGAAATCATGTATTATTGTATTTCTCTATTTCTGGAAATATTTATGTGTATTTCATAGTAATATCTCTACTTTCATTTCGTTCCTCTCTCACGTGAGAGCTTGCTCAAGCAACAGATTAATAGAATCGTATACTCTGTCATTTTTCTTTTCTTCCACCATGGAGGGTTTCTTGGGCGTGCAAAAGTGATTGTCCTCAAAAGAGACAAGCTCGAGACCCAACTTGCTATACTCAGACCTCGTCGAGGACATGCACTGCAAAACGATCAAGAGCAGCCTGCTCTGATACCACTGATATGGATTATTTTTTAGAATGAAATGAAAGCAAAGATATTACAATGAAATGCACATAAATGTTGTCGAAAACAGAGAAATACAATAATACATGATTTCTATTAATGAAAGAAATGTACAGAGACTGTAAAAATACATAGTGAAAGACTCGCTAGAATGGTGGTAGCTTATCTCTTAGAAGAGATGTGATGGTTACTCCCATTCGCAATCAAATGATCGTTACAATGAGGCTCCAAAGGCCCTTTTAACATAAGTAAAATCGGAAACCCTAACCTCGGAAGATGAAAAGCCAAAAGGTTTGCGGGCCCTGATGGGGGTAGTTGATACGTCAACTTCCTGGGGGCGTAACTTTTGCATACGATCTCCGTAAATTTTGGAAAGGTCTAATCGAGAAGAACGATTTTCCACTAGTCCAAGTCAATGCCTTTAGCAGCCACTTGGGCCCCAAATCCCCAAAAAACGTCCTCTAGGGCCTCAAAACGACCCCGGAAGTTTGGAACCGGAAAAACTGTTGAAAAGCTGCCAAGATGGAAAACTGTTTTTTGAGCCTATGGAATAAGTGGATGGCCACTGATATCCACCTAGATCAATGGTGTGATTTCCACAAAATCGCCTAGCACAACACCAATGAATGTTTCTCAAAACAGTCATTAGTGGTCAAGATCAAAGATAAGGAGTCGAATACTGACTCATAATCTGATTCAAAAAATACCGATAGAAGACAAATCATCAACGCAGATCACATTGCTTTTTTCGCGACCACGGCAATTCAACCAGAAGAACCAATAGATCCTGAAGAGGGGGAGCATCTTTTTCATTCACAGATGTGGGTGAAGGGGAACCCGCTGCATTTTATTGTTTATAGCGGAAGCCAGAAGAACCTCATCTCAACAGAGGTCGTCAAACATTTAGGATTTTCAAAAACACCACACCCGCAGCCATACAACATCGGGTGGCTTCGCCAGGGACGAGATCTTCGTGTTAGCCAACAGTGTCGATTGTCATACGACATCCAGCCCTTCAAGGATGAGGTATTATGTGACATTTCCCCACTGGATGTCTGTGATGGTCTCTTGGGCCAGCCATATATGTGGAAGCGCCATGATGTTTATGAGTCTCAACCTCGTAGTGTCATAGAAGACAAATCATCGACACAGATCACATTGCTTTTGTCGCGACCACGACAATTCAACCAGAATAACCAACAAATCCTGAAGATGGGGAGCATATTTTTCATTCACAGATGTGGCTGCATTTTATTGTTTATAGCGGAAGCCAGAAGAACCTCATCTCAGTAGAGGTCGTCAAACACTTGGGATTTTCGAAAACACCACACCCACAGCGATACAACATCGGGTGGCTTCGCCAGGGACGAGATCTTCGTGTCAACCAACAATGTCGATTGTCATACGACATCCATCCCTTCAAGGATGAGGTATTATGTGAAGTTTCCCACTGGATGTCTGTGATGGTCTCTTGGGCCAGCCATATATGTGGAAGCACCGTGATGTTTATGAGTCTCGACCCCGTAGTGTCATTGTTACTTTGGGGGGTCATCTCTACAAAATAATAAAGGTAGTTCCAACTATTGTTCCAACTATTGTCCCACCTAAACAGTGCCACAAGGTAGATCTCATACTACAAAATTCAGCTTCTTCACAACATGTTCAAAAGGTGCACAGAAGGACACTGCAGCCTCGGTACAAGCACCTTCTATCCAAAAGAAGAAGATCGACAAGATTGCAACAAAGGGGAATGATTATTTCTACACACAGTCATCTAATGTAACCAAACTGGTTAAAAAGGTCCAATCTTTCTAGCCACAGGTTCGTGACAGCCTTCAACAAGCTAAGCAACAAAACTTCTCCAGCAAGGCAAGCAGCTCACCAAGATTCAGATTCAACAAATGCCTCCCTCTCTCCCCCGGGAACTCAATGCAATGGAGACCATTGTTTCCTAAGGAGGGAGGATTGATCCAGGTGGATATCGGTGGCCACCCACCTATTCCATAGGCTCAAAACATAGTTTTCCATCTTCGTAGTTTTTCAGCAGTTTTTCGAGTTCCAAACTTTCGGGGCCCATTTTGAGGCCCTAAACGACGTTTTTTGGGGATTTGGTGCCCAAGTAACTATTGCACTCACCTGGGCCAATCGAAAATCGTTCTTTTCGGTTAGACCTTTCCAACGGTGTATCGAGCGCCCCAAACGGAGATCATATGCAAAAGTTACGCCCCCGGGAAGTTGATGTATCAACTACCCCCATCGAGGCCCACAAACCTTTTGGCTTTTCATCTTCCGGGGTTAGGGTTTTGAATTTTACTTATGTTAAAATATCCTTTTGAGCCTCATTGTAACGATCATCTGATTGCAAATGTAAGTAGTCGTCACATCTCTTCTCAGAGATAAGCTACCACCATTCTAGTGACTCTTTCACTCTGTATTTTTACAGTCTCTGTACATTTCTTTCATTAATAGAAATCATGTATTACTATATTTCTCTGTTTCTGGCAATATTTATGTGTATTTCATTGTAATACATCTACTTTCATTTCATTCTCAAAAATAACTTGGATCATTGGGTCATTATCAAAAGAGATATTGTGCAATAGATCATGTGGATCAAGATGTGCAACATGCACTGTGATGTTTTGATCACGGTGCGCTTTGCTTAAGTGTTGTAATGGTGTCTTTAGACACCACCTTTGTCTTCAAAAAAAAATTGTTCCTCTTCCATTATCTGTAGCACCATGTTCTATGTTTCATGTTGTGTTCCACCCTATTCCCCAACATGATATCAGAGCCGATGGTTTAAACCTCGACCCGTTATCTGCAAGCCTTACTGAGTCAGATCTATTTTGTGATTGACTATGGGCTAGTGGTTTGTTGATTGGAACTTATTGAAATAGACCAGTCTGTTTAGATATCAAAGATGGCTTCGAAGATTGATCATGTTGTTATGAACGAATCAAATTATGTAGTTTGGGCACCGAATATCGAAACCCTACTAAAGAGCAAAGGATTGTGGTAGTATGCAAAGGTTGTGATTCTAGATCCAACAGACAGCCAGGCGAAGTTCGTTATTGATGGCAAGAAGGATGAGGATGTAGGGGTCATCACGACCTATATCTCACAAGAAATTTGATTTCACCTTAGTGGGATCAATTGTCCTCATCAAGTCTGGAAGAAGTTGAAGATGTTGTTTGATCAAGTCGACGAGAGCCATGTCATGCAGTTGGAAAAAGAGTTGATCTCTCTCGATCCTCATTCCTTTGAAAGAATGGAAGACTATTTGGTGCATGTCAAGGAACTCCAATTAAAATTGGGAGAATGTGGAAATAACTATCAAAAGAAGGATGGAAAACTCATCGAGTTGGTCCTGATGAACTTGAAAACACCATACGATGTGTTCGTGTTGACTTTCTACACCAACTGGCAAGCACACAAGGAAGATGATAATGATTACACCTTTAAAGATTTTTGTGGTCTTTTGATTACAAAGCAACATAGATTGCTTGAAGAAGGTAAGATTGGTGGTAAACACCAGGCACACTTGCTCAAGGGAAAGGACAAGATCGATCCCATGGATAGAGTATGGTTTAAAACTTCTACACAGAAACCAGCATACCATGACTAGAAACCCAAAGGGAAGACAGATGCACCTCGAGGTAGTCAAATGAAGAAGACATGTCAGTATTGTAGAAAGATTGGGCATGTGGAGAAATCTTGTTATAAGAAGCGAGACAATTTAGAGAAGGTTAAACAACTTGAAGGAGACGTGTCTGGTGTACACCGACCTGTTGATAATTTCACCTTCCAAGTCGGGACTTCTCGAGCCTTGTTGTCTCATTATGCGTAGAAAAAATGGGTAGTAGACTCTGGTTGCACTCACCACATGGCTAAAGATGCCTCTTTGTTCACGAGACTAAATAAATATGAGGAGAGTAACTATGTTTTTGATGATTTTGCTCTGGATATTGTTGGTCATGGTGATTTTACTTGTCGACATGGGAAGATTGTCGATGTCTATCATGTGCTAAATCTCAGTGTCAATTTGTTGTATGTTTCTCAGTTAACACAGACAGGTAAGATTAAGGAATTTCGGTCGGATCAGTTCTATGTTCGTGATTTGAATAAAGGTAAGTCGATTGTCGTTGGCGGGCTTCTTGACTCGACAGATAGTTTGTACAAGTTACGTGACTCGACTCGACCTGAACCTGAATCGACTGCACTTGTTTCTCACACTGTCGAATGAAGTCGAATTTGGCATGAGCGACTCAAACACTTGAATTTTCGAATTCTGCAAGCACTGGCAACTCAGAACATGGTTGTTGGTTTGCCAAAGGTGTTTCCCCCGAAAGGCGTCTGTAAGGGTTGTGTGCTTGGGAAGCATCATCATGCACCATTCGACTCTGGCAAAGTGTGGTAAGCATATAACCTACTTGAATTGGTTCACAGTGATGTTTGTTGCATCAATTTATCTTCACTGGCTAGATATGATCATGCAGAAAGGAATCAAGCTCATCAATGTAGATACCAAATAAGGTGGGGGGCTGGGGGCACCCCTATTTGACTCAAAACGTACTCTTGATAAAATATAACATCCCATGAATAGTGCAAAGATGACTAAGGATTGACTTGTATAGGCACATGATGGCTATCAGTGGTACCTCAAAGATGTCGATGTCGATATCTCTAAGTCTTTGGAATAGAGCCTCTCAGGGGACAGAGTCGAAGGCTTTCCGAAAGTCTACCAAGTAGCAATAAACTTTCAAAGAGTGATGATGTGCTTCCTCAATGATGCCCTGAAGAGTAAGAATGTGATTAATGGTCAGATGTGCAAGTCAGAACCCAACTTGTCCCCTAGCTCTAAGGTGTCTCCGCTTAAGCTCCGTAGAAAGCTTCATGTGGAGAACCAAAGCATAGAGCTTGCAAAACGTGTGGCCCACCATGATCGTCATATAGTTGTTTGGATCTAAGTTGGGGCCTGATTTGTGGATTTGGTGAACAATGTAATGCAACCAAGTTTGTGGAAAATTGGTATGAACAACATGGTTGCACTGTTAAATTTTCATTAGTTTCATTAACATTAGATTTACCATAGCATTTTTATCTTCTTTTAACATTCGATAATCATATACTGAAATATATAAGCATCAGATAAACAAGCATAAGAATACACAAAGATTTATCTTGGGAAAGCCCAAACTCGAGAAAAACCCAACCAACTTTTCTTAGGGAGAATATTCCAATACAACCATGAACAAGCTCTAATGACAAGAGCAAACCAACAATGAAGAATCATGATAACAAATACTTATCTCTTATTCTTGTCAAACCCTAGCGAGGGTAGACAATTGATCAATACCATATAACTGGCACCAAGATAGCACACCATAGAGATAGTACCAAGATATGCTCATCACTAGAGTTGGCACCACAAAGTTGGTGCCACTAGTAACCGGTAAATTCAATTGCTACTGCAACTGATAACTGGCATGGAGCAACTGAGCAGCACCACACAACCTTAGCGCAACTCCTCGAGAGGTAGCGCACAAGAGAAATCACCAAGATCCACCAAGAATATCCTTCCCTAAGTGGGGCGCACTCTCCAAGAGAACCAGAGACCAGAAATAGTGAAACTATTGCAACTGCAGCTGCAACTGCCTAGTGCACACTACAAAGGGAGAACTATGTGACTGTACAAATGAAATAATCCAACCCTGTATTTATAATAATTTGGGCGCCTATTTGGGGCCGAATTCTTATTCTGGGTCTTCATATTTACTTTAGTATTTTTGTGGGTCGACTTCTCTTCCTGGAAATTATATTTCCACTTTAATTATTTCCCATGGGCCGACTTCTCTTCTGTGGTCTTATATTTCACTTTATTCTTTTCTTGGGTGTTCTTCAATTGTTCAATGGTCTTCCTTTGACTTCTTGGAATCTTCTTCTTCTCTAAGAAAAGTTGTCTAGTAGGGAATACCTCTCGCAACTACCAAAACATCAACACTCCCTCTTAGCTAGGGAGGTATTCTTCCACAATTTTTTCTTCTAGTAGTCCACTAACTACTCTGCAATCATCTAGTAGCCCCACGACTACCACCATGCCATCAATGGCTCCATCCTCTACCATAGTCTATATGACTATGTTGCAATCAACTAGTAACACTAAGCTACTACCATGATATCCAGTAGTCTCTCATGACTATGAGCAATCAACTAGTAACACTAAGCTACTACCATGCCATCAGCCATAATCATGATCAACAATCCACTAGTATTCATAATGTTGTTGCAAGAGTTGGTTCTAGGCTGTAATAGAACCAAGCCTTAGCACATTTTAAATGAAAAAATAAGTTATCACTTAGAACTTGATTTGGGTTGCATGCAGGTAAATTCAGAGATAACCACGAACCACTTTTGATTAGAAGTTGTCCCTTCCAACCCGAGAGGGATCTCTCGAATATTTGTCACGATAGGATATCCAATAAGCTTAACAACGGGCAGATCTGTGGGTAACAGAAAGTTTTGAGGTTTTTAGGGTTGATGGGTTGGACCGGGAGGTAGTCCATTGGGCATGGACTCAAATGATCAAGCATATAGCAAGAGTGTTTCGACAATGGAAATCCATGGAGTAGAAGCGAGATAGAAGTTGGTTACAAAGACAAGGATTTATAAAAGGATGGCAGCAGAATAAAGAGAAAACATATCAATACACAAGGAGCGCTTAGCGATGAGTGACTTCCAAGCACAAATCAGTGGAAAGAGATGGTTGGGACAGAGCATCTAGCAAAGGACGAATTTTGAACCTTGATCTCTGCAAGAAACAACCTATAACCATTTTGCAACAGAGCATCTAACAGATGATGAATTCTATTACAAAACAGTTATAAATCGACAAGAAAAGATAGATGGAGTGATATTGAAACTAAGAAAATGGACAAACTCTGCAAGCAACATCACAAGAATCTCTGATATGGATAAAACATGCTTCTGCAATCTTATATTAAACTGAAAATGAAAGCTACAACCCAGGAGTACTACTCCTATGTGTCTTCCCCCCCCCCCTCTTTTACAAATATGCCTCATATATGTATTTAGGTCGAAATCCTCTCTAATCTAAAAGATAACAACAGTTACAACCAATTCTTGAAACTTTCTGCCATAGAAAATGGGTCAAACTACTGAAAACTAGGGCTACGTTTATGACTCTGTATCTCTCGAATCGCGATAGTTGTGTATAAACTGAAAGAGGATTTTGTGCATCTGTTTATTCTGAGTAAAAACCTCTCTCAGTTCCCTGAGACCCCTTTTCATTTTCCCCAAATCTACATTTAACAAACATGTGTCAAAACAGGAAAATATGAAATCTGAAAATTAGGGCTCGGAGATGGATTCGATTCTCCCAATCTATGACACCTGTAGGAAAACTGAAATAGGCTAATGATATCTGATGTGTTAGGCACAAAATCCTCCAACCGTTTCTCAAAATGATAGTCCAATTGCTCAGAATCCTCATTTGAAAATGATGGCTCAACATAGTAAAAAAACACCACATTTCTAAAAACGAACCTAATCTTGAGGGGATATTTTGACTACTTTACCAAGCTCAAAATGAAATTATGAAGACACCACTAGACAGATTAGGATTTGTATATGTCGATCGACTATTCAAACGTGAAAAACGGCCTCTCCACGCTGAGAAAATTGCATTTTTCTAAAGCAGTTTTGCATATGACTAGAGTCCCGATTTTGGGTTTTCGAGATTTGGGGAAGCGAAGCAGTGGTTATTAAAATATCCACGTCGGCCAAATCCCCGAAATAGATTTCGGCTTTTACATTGCACTCTTCTGGGCCTTCGGGTTTCGGGTATCATGTCCTCAAGAGTTATGACATGCAAGGAATCCTGAATCGCGAAATCGCAATGGAATTAATTAGATGATAATCATTTGTTTTAATCTCTTAATTAATCACGATTAGCAATTAATCTTTAACCTTTCATGGATTTAAGTGTCGTGACTTAGATAATACTTGACGCGAGAAATCCTGAATCGCGAAATTGCGATGGGATTGATTAACAGTTAAAACACTGTTAGCTTTGTGATTAAGCACGATTAAAACACAGGCTTTCGAGGTTTCGAAAATCGTAAACTTGAAACTTAAAGCACGAAGGCAACTCGAGTCGCGAAATCGCAATGAGACTTGTCAACATTAATCTTTCTTATTCTTTAATTAACCCGACTTATCCTTTAATACTTTAGTGAATTCGGGGATTGGGGATGTAGTTATTAAAATATCTACGTCAGCCAAATCCCCGATGGCCAAAAACCCCGGACTTGTGAGCTTTTTCTCCATGTGGCTTAGTGCTTGGTGTATGTGGCCGTTCAACTGCCAATGCTTCCATTCATTTTCCTTGTGACTCAATGCTCGAACAGATGGTACATTTCTTTGATTTTCACATGAACCCTGTCTTTGGATTTTTCGTGAGTTGGCTTGTGACTGTTATTCTGTTGTGGCATTTGGGGCTGATTTCGGCGTTATTTGACTGAAGATGACAGGTAGATAACATTCAGTGATGTGTGTGACAATCATATGGTCGTTTTCTCATATCTACACTTTCGGTAGTTAAACACTATAAAAAATTTCTCTCCTAAGTTACCGAAAGCCAAAATTTCAATATTGTTACAACAGAGGCTCCATCTAGGGATGGTGTTTTCCTGCAAAGCGCCAAGAACAATAGACCACGTGCCTTCATCCATTGGGCGACCTGAAATCATCCTTATCAAACTCTGAACTCTGTCGCTTTATTTGCACCTTTTCGGAAAAAAAAATTGTTTATGCATTCATTGGGCTATGCAGTCATAATGTCTTAAATCAAAACCATACAGGATATCAAACTGAACTGGAAACGTACTTAAAACCATTGTTGTACTCTAATGCTCAAAGTCAAGCTTATTTCTATACACCACCTACTCTAATTGATATCACTATTTTTTTTTTAAGTATAGGAAAACTGCCAAATCAACCAAGCGAGTATCTGACTAACAAACTTAATTATACTTCCATCTTTGAGCAAAAGGATGACAGGAGCAGCTGCAAATTTCAAAACAGGCCCTGGGAGCAGGTACTTATAGTTTTGAAATTCAGACTTCAAGAAGTTGGAAATAACAAATCCAGTCCCCCATTTTGACTCCATATAAACTGTTACTGGATCGTAGAAGGGAAGAGATATACCACTTTCACAATTAATCCATACTTCCTCATGTTGGGCACGTTGTCTGAAATGTTTTTGCGCACTTTGTTCAATGTTGATTTTTTCTTCCATTGGTGCAAAAATGTCGCATTGAAACTTACTGGTTTGTTGCTCAATGGTTGTTAAACAAGGAGGAGAGATCAATTGTTTCAGTAACCCCTCCTTATGTCCTTCATCTGTTGTCCAAAGATCTTCTTGGTAGCTGTCATACATAGGTTGATCTCTTTCATGATGTTGCTGATTGATTTCCTGTTGAACCAAAGTTTCTTGTTGCTCATCATCTTTAGAAACACTTTCATCACATTCATCAAACAAAGGAGCATTGTCATAAATTTTCATGTGTGATGAAAAATAAATCTTCTCTTCTTGTTCTTCTGGATATTCATCATAAACAGGTTCAACAGATAACTCAGATGTCATCAGTAAGACAAATGCTAGGAATATCAACTCTGAAGCTATCTATCTCGGATCCACACTCCTCCAAATCATAGTCTAAAGCATCTTCGAACAACAAACATTCTTCAAGGTTATTAAACATGACAGCCCTATCTTCTTCATGAAACAAAACAGTGTCTACAAGATGATCCTCTGGCCGAAAATCATCATCACAAATTGGTTTACTAACTTCCTCTAAAGTTTCATGGCTGACATGATTTAAACTTAGATTTTCATTTTCAGTAATAGAAGAAGTTTCACTCACATGTTTAGGACTGTGTGAATGTTGCAAATCTGGGTAAGCAGGGGTTGCAACATGATTGTTCAGGAGTAGATCTATCTCTTCTTCTGTTAAAGGAGGAGGTGGTTTATGCAATTTCTGGATCAAGCAACTATTGTTTTCTTTCTCTTCTACATGTTGACCATGATGTTGAATATCTTCTTCTTGAATGTGATCACAAGAGATATCATATCCTACTTTTTTATCAGCCAACTCTTCTTCATATTGATTATCTTCATCGACTTGAGAAATTTCTGATATTCCTTCCTCCTCTTCAAAAAGATGTGTTTGATCTGTTTGTCTTATGAATTTTATATTACAGCAATCTTCAAAAAGTATTTCAGCTGAATAGATTCTTTTACAATGCTGATGAAAAAGTATGTGAAAATATTTCAATGAAGGAATACTGGAATGAGGTAAAAATTTATACCAGAGTCTGGCATCTCTTTCCAATGAAAACATAAACAGTTTCATGAGGGCATCTTCATGATGTATATTTAATTCATCCATGAGCTTGTGGAATTCAAACAAGTGTTGGGCGGGATTGTCGTCCGCATATTCTCCAAATTTAAGAAGGACATCTTCCCAAACTTTAATGCCTGAAACAGTGTTTGGAAAACCATAAACATTTGTAAAGTCCAGAGGAGAAAACCTTGCATCAATTCGAGCGGCGAACGAATCCGACATTTTGAGACCAGTGGAGTCGTCGGTGAAACATGTAGAGTCTTTGAAGCAAGGAGTCACCAGGTGAATGATCACAGCCAATTGAATGCCCATCCCTTGTTCACAATCAAGAAATAGATCTTAACTTTTTGTCGTATCCCAGGGAAGATAACTTCTTTCCTCCGTCCCCGGCAACGGCGCCAGAAAATGTTGTCGCAAGAGTTGGTTCTAGGTTGTAATAGAGCAAAGCCTTGGCACATTTTAAATGAAAAAACAAGTTATCACTCAGAACTTGATTTGGGTTGCATGCAGGTAAATTCTGAGATAACCACGAACCGCTTTTGATTAGAAGTTGCCCCTTCCAACCCGAGAGGGATCTCTCGAATATATGTCACGATAGGATATCCAATAAGCTTAACAACGGGCAGATCTGTGGGTAACAGAAAGTTTTGAGGTTTTTAGGGTTGATGGGTTGGACCGGGAGGTAGTCCATTGGGCATGGACTCAAATGATCAAGCAAATAGAAAGAGTGTTTCGGCAATGGAAATCCATGGAGCAGAGGCGAGATAGAAGCCAATTACAAAGAGAAGGATTTATAACAGGATGGCAACAGAATAAAGAGAAAACATATCAATACACAAGGAGCACTTAGCGATGAGTGAATTACAAGCACAAATCAGTGGAAAGAGATGGTTGGGACAGAGCATCTAGCAAAGGACGAATTCTGAACCTTGATCTTTGCAAGAAACAACCTATAACCATTATGCAACAGAGCATCTAACAGATGATGAATTCTATTACAAAACAGTTACAAATCGAGAAGAAAAGATAGATGGAGTGATATTGAAACTAAGAAAATGGACAAACTCTGCAAGCAACATCACAAGAATCTCTGATATGGATAAAACATGCTTCTGCAATCTTATATTAAACTGAAAATGAAAGCTACAGCTCAGCAGTACTACTCCTGTGTGTCTTCCCCCTCCCCCTCTTTTACAAATATGTCTCATATATGTATTTAGGTCGAAATCCTCTCTAATCTAAAAGATAACAATAGTTACAACCAATTCTTGAAACTTTCTGCCATAGAAAATGGGCCAAACTGCTAAAAACTAAGGCTGCGGTTATGACTCTGTATCTTTCGAACCGCGACAGCTGTGTATAAACTAAAAGATGATTTTGTGCATTTGTTTATTCTGAGTAAAAACCTCTCTTAGTTCCCTGAGACCCCTTTTCATTTTCCCCAAATCTGCATTTAACAAACATGTGTCAAAACAGGAAAATATGAAATCTGAAAATTAGGGCTCGGAGATGGATTTGATTCTCCCAATCTATGACACCTGTAGGAAAACTTAAATAGGCTAATGATATCTGATGTGTTAGGCACAAAACCTCCAACCTTTTCACAAAATGATACTCCATTCGCTCAGAATCCTCATTTGAAAATGATGACTCAACACAGTAAAAAACGCCACATTTCTGAAAACGAACCTCATCTTGCGGGGATCTTTTGACTCCCTTACCAAGCTCAAAATGAAATTCTGAAGACACCACTGGACAGCTTAGGATTTGTAGATGTCGATCGACTATTCGAACGCGAAAAATGGCCTCTCCACGGCTGAGAAAAATGCATTTTTCTAAAGCAATTTTGCATATCATTGGAGTCCGGATTTCGAGTTTACGGGATTCGGGGAAACGAAACAGTGGTTATTAAAATATCCACGTCGACCAAATCCCTGATGGCCAAATCCCCGAAATAGATTTCAGCTTTTACATTGCACTCTTTTGGGCCTTCGGGTTTCGGGTATCATGTCCTCAAGAGTTATGACATGCAAGGAATCCCGAATCGCGAAATCGCGATGGGATTAATTAGACGATAATCATTTGTTTTAATCTCTTAATTAATCATGATTAGCAATTAATCTTTAACCTTTCGTGGATTTAAGTGTCGGACTTCGATAATACTTGACGCGAGAAATCCTGAATCGCGAAATTGCGATTGGATTGATTAACAGTTAAAACACTTTTAGCTTTGTGATTAAGCATGATTAAAACACAGGCTTTCGGGGTTTCGGAAATCGCAAACTTGAAACTTAAAGCACGAAGGCAGCTCGAGTCGCGAAATCGTGATGAGACTTGTCAACATTAATCTTTCTTATTCTTTAATTAACCCGACTTATCCTTTAATACTTTAGTGAATTCGGGGATCGGGGTTGTAGTTATTAAAATATCTACGTCGGCCAAATCCCCGACGGCCAAAAACCCCGGACTCGTGAGATTTTTCTCCATGTGGCTTAATGCTCGGTGTATGTGGTCGTTCAACTGCCAATGATTCCATTCATTTTCCTTGTGACTCAACGCTCGAACAGATGGTACATTTCTTTGATTTTCACATGAACCCTGTCTTTGGATTTTTCGTGAGTTGGCTTGTGACTGTTATACTGATGTGGCATTTGGGGCTGATTTCGGCGTTATTTGACTGAAGATGACAGGTAGATAACATTCAGTGATGTGTGTGATAGTCAGATGGTCGCTTTCTCATATCTACACTTTCGGTAGTTAAACACTATAAATTTTTTCTCTCCTAAGTTACCGAAAGCCAAAATTTCAATATTGTTACAACACATAAGACTACTACCATGTAGTCCAATAGTCTCCATAACTATGCAGCAATCAACTAGTAGCACTAAGCTACTACCATGCCATCAACCATAGTTATGATCTTTGTGACTATGCAACAATCAACTAGTAGCACACAACTACTACCATGCCATCAACCATAGTCACACTCTATGACTATGTAACAATCAACTGGCAACACACATCTACTACCATGCCATCAACCACAGTCATATCCTGCAATCAACTAGTAGCTACAAAAGCTACCACCATGCAGTTCAACAGTCTCTATGATTATGCAACAATCAACTAGTAGCACACAACTACTACCATGCCATCAACCATAATCATAGTCTACAATCTCTATGACTATGAAACAATCAACTAGTAGCACACAGCTACTACCATGCCATCAACCATATTCATAGGCGATGATCTCTATAACTATGCAACAATCAACTAGTAGCACACGGCTACTACCATGCCATCAACCATAGTTATAGTCTCATCTAGTAACACAAAGCTACTCCCATAGTCTTCATGACTATGCTATAATGTTTCTCCTCTCCTAGTAGTCCCATTCACACCCATCTATTGGGAAATACTACTACATTACTTCCTTAGTCGTTCCACATGATTGATCTAGGAAACCCTTGTCCAAAGAGAAAACTACTAGAGGAGAAACATCACACCTCCCTCTAAACGAGAGTGGACATTCTGCACCACGCCAAGCTTTCCTCTGAAGTACTCATACTTCACTCTGGATAGTCTTGGTGAGAATGTCCACTATCTGGTCAGCTGTGGATATGTATTGGATCTCTACTGCTCCTCTTTGCATCATGTCTCGAATGTAACGGTATTTGATCTATATATGCTTCACACAATTTTGATTATCACAAAATATCAAAGTTCACTCCAACTCTAGATCAAATAACCCTGCAAGCAACTTTTGAAGCCACACTACTTCATGTCTTGCAACATTGCTTGCAATATACTTTGTCTCTATTGTACTGAGTGCCATTGACGTTTGTTTTCTGCTCAACCATGGGATCATAATGATCCCAAACTAAAGCAACATCTTGATGTGCTTTTTCCGTCCACTACACTCTTCGCCTAGTCAAAGTCTGTATAACCTTGCAGCTTCAATTCTTCATATGAGACATATCTAAGGCCATATCCAACCATACCATGTAGGTGCCTCAACACATGATTTGTTTCTCTCCAATGTACATGTTCTAGCCTCAACCATGTACTGACTCAAAGTGTTCACTCCAAAACATATGTTCGACCTGGTGTTAACCAGGTACATAAAGGATCTGATCGAATGTCTGTACATCGTGGGATCCACCAAATCTGAAGATGAATCATTCAAGACCTTCAAATTTGTCACCATAGGTGTGGCCATGGACTTGCAGTCCATCATCTCGAATCTCTGCAGGATCTCATCAATAAATTTTCCTTGGCTAAGAAAAATCTCATCTAGTCTCTGCCACACCTTCAATCCAATCAAATCCAGATCCTTCATTTCAAACTCTAAAGTGAGTTCCCTCTTGCACCCATCTATGAGCTTCTCATCCCCTATAAGAAATAGGTCATCCACATATAAGATCAATGGGAAACCATCCCCAAGCTCATCAAACAACTGTCTGATTTGGCATATCATGCCCTGTGTGCCTGCTTAAGCTCGTACAAAGCTTCCTTCAATCTACAGACATGAGACTCCTTCTCATGTATCTTTGTGGTTGCTCTATGTACACTTATTTTGCGCTACAAGAGCAACTGTCTCATCATAATCTTCTCCCTCTTTCTGGGAGAATCCTCTAGCCACAAATATTGCTTTGCACTTCTCTATGCTGCAATCTGCAACATGCTTGATCTTGTAGATCCACAAAATCCATATCCTAGTCCTTTTGATTGGCTGCCTCCTCTGACACTGAAACAAAATCTACCGAAATAAGGGAATCCTCTCAGGAGGTCTCATATCTGCTCGAAGCCTCTGAAGCTTCGATCTAGCCTCTTCAACTCATGGTACTTGTCTTTCAGTGTTGGAAGATGTCTCTCTCTCCCACCTAAATCAGAGGGGGAACTTCCTTGGAATGATCTGGTCTTCCTCCGAGTCATCTGACTCTCTTTGAGATCAGGCTCACTTTGAGTCTTCATGCTCCCTTTGAAGCTTGACTCCCTCTAAGTCTATATAATCTCTGGAGCCATCTGCTCCTCTGCATCTACTGAATTAATCTGAAGTCTGATCTCATATGAGTTGTACTGGGAGGTTTCTCCTCCCCACTGGATCTTGAGGGTTGACTCCTTTTGAACTCTGGCTCCTTCTGAGTTGGTACTTGGTGGGGCCACCTGCCTCATCATCGATGGAGCCATATGCTCCTCCTCGTGATATGGATCATAAATGTCATATAACAGCATGCCCTTTGCATCCCTCAAAGTATCATGTGACTATGTTGGTCTCTTCCTGGTCGCTGCAACGTTTCTAGGTAGGCCCTTCTGGCTCTACTAACTCTTCCTGATGATCTGAAGAGTGATCAATTGAACCGGAGGAATCTGTATAGTCATCTTCGAATCCTTTTGCTCCTTACAATCAATCTCCATATGAAATACTATGTATCCCGCAAAAAAGTACCCTTCTTGCCATAAGGTTTTAACTTCATCCTTTTCTCTTTTGGTACATGGATGTGTACTGTCATGTGCAAGGCTCTATGTCTGGATAGTCTGCCCCATATCTCACCTAGAGACCATCTAATATGTTGTCTCCTGCAACTGTCATTATAGCTCCCTCTCAGAGCTATCAACTGTGACCTGCTCGGAACAAGAGCAAGAACAAGGGAAAATAGCATATAAGAGCAACATTCTTATGATAAGAACAATAATAATAAAAAAATCGATAACAATCGTTACAGTAGCTCCTTCTCAGAGCTATCACCTGTGACCTGCTTGAGACAAGAGCCAAAACAAAATACAATGACAAGAAATAAGAACAACACTCTTCAACACTCTTCCAGTGTTGTGACCAATCATTCCTCCATAGTAACATGCTCGAAACAAGAAACAACAACAACAACAACATCTCCATGGTAACCTCCATGGGTTTGAACTAGATAACCTGCCTGGGACAAAGTCAACATCTCCATGGTGATCTCCTAGAAGGAGATCAATTCATCTTGTAAATAAGTGCATTATTAATAATGAACAATGAGTATAATGATCATCGTACCAACAATATTCAATTGTTACTAAACATTTGATAGCAATAGCATTAATAGAATTCTAAATACTGTTATTCTAGTTACAACACTTACTTAGGCTGCAGCAATATAAAACATCAAACCTGATATGCAAAGCTGAAGTCTAGTTGTTGTTGTCCTATTTGAGTTGTCATATACTGTAGGAGGTATCGTCATTGTTGTCTCCAACTCTTGGGCTTCATCTAAGTATACTAGATCTAAGATCCCTTTGGATATATCGTCACTGCTTGGATAAATGTCCTCTTGCCAAGTGTACGTCTCCTGTAAACACCCTCATCTTATATACAAGTGCACCATCCAGCTTTGTCTTCTAATCTGAGACATTACATCAACAAGAAAAAGTTAGAAATATGAATCAGAAGGTTCAATGTCCAGGGAAATATCAACAAGCCTAAAAACCTAAAAAATTCAATTTTGATGGAAAGTTAATCTGAGAAGTGCAGTAGGTGTGCTAGAGTAGGGTGAGTTGATCAGTGATGGAGTTTGTCCCAATCGACTTTATAACAAGTGTTCAATGAGATTGACAAAGAAAATTGTGCAACGACAAATTGCATGTGCAGCGACAAATCTTAGCAATGTGGAAAATCTCACGATCTTCCTTCTAGTGGTTAGACTATTCTGAAGGAAACCTGCTCTAATACCATGTTAGATTTTCATTAGTTTCGTTAACATTAGATTTACTATAGCATTTTAATCTTCTTTTAACATTCAATAATCATACATTAAAATATATAAGCAACAAATAAACAAGCACAAGAAGACACAAAGATTTATCCTGGGAAAACCCCAAACTCGGGAAAAACCCAGCCAACTTTTCTTAGAGAGAATATTCCAATACAACCATGAACAAGCTTTAATCACAAGAGAAAACCAACAATGAAGAATCTCGATAACAAATACTTATCTATTCTTCTTGTCAAACCCTAGCAAGGGTAGACAACTAATCAACACCATAGAACTGGCACCAAGATAGCACATCACAGAGTTGGCACCAAGATAGGTGCATCATTAGAGTTGGCACCATGGAGCTAGTGCCACTAGTAACTAGTAACTGCAATTGCTACTGCTACTGTAACTGATAACTGGCACGAAGCAACTGAGCAGCACCACACAACCTTAGCGCAACTCCTCCAAAGGTAGCGCACAAGAGAAATCACCAAGAGCCACCAAGAATATCCTTCCCCAAGTGGGGTGCACTCTCCAAGAGAACCTGAGACTAGAAATAGCAAAACTGTTGCAACTGCAGCTACAACTGCCTAGTGCGCACTCCATAAGGAGAATTGTGTGACTGTAAAAATGAAATGATCCAACCCTGTATTTATACTACTCTTGGCGCATGTCTAGGGCCGACTTCTTATTTTGGGTCTTCATATTTACTTTATTATTTCTGTGGGCCAACTTCTCTTCCTGGAAATTATATTTCCACTTTAATTATTTCCCGTGGGTCGACTTCTCTTCTTTGGTCTTCTATTTCACTTTATTCTTTTCTTGGGTGTTCTTCAATTGTTCAATGGTCTTCCTTTGACTTCTTGGAATCTTCTTCTTCTCTAAGAAAAGTTGTCCAGGAGGGAATACCTCCCGCAACTACCAAAACATCAACATACACAGGTATACGAAAAACTAGTATGAACAACATGGTTACATAGGTCTACCAAGTGATCATCGAGAGTATGAAGACCATGTTTGAAGACCTTAGCCTAAAACCCCTCCTCATTAGCAACTTTGTTGGTATTCATCGCCCATACTTGTTTGGATCCGAGTTGGGGCCTGATTTGTGGATCTGGTGAATAATGTAATGCAACCAAGTTTGTGGAAAACCGGTACAAACAACATGGTTACACAGGTCTACCAAGTGATCATCAAGAGTATGAAGACCATGTTTGAAGAACTCTGCCTAAAACCCCTCCTCATCAGCGAATTTGTTGGTATTCATCACCCATACAGCCTCTCAGATGTCTCAGTATGAAAATAAGTAGCAGGAGGGAGGGGGATGGTGACTTGAATTAGGGGCTACCCAGGGGACATTATATAGAGTGGAGGTATGGGAGAACATGGAACATGGATCTATATTAGGTGTGAGGTGGGGGGGTGGATGGGAAAGATAGTGCACCAGAAGCTTTTGGGGGAACGGGCAAGAGAAGCGCACAAGTCACGTCTCTTCTATGAAATAAAGAGGTGTTTCTTGTGGCAGAGGAGGTGATGGTAGGAAGTTTTCAGCCAGGAATAGGAATGATGATCACTAGAGAAGGCATAACGAAGCTGGCAATGCAGAGATTTGCAGTCTGCGTCGTACCACCTAATCATGGGGCATGAGCTAGGTTTTGGGAAATGAGAAATGGACCGAGTGATGTGGGGATAGGACTTTAGGGCTGCTTCCCAAATGGTGGAGGAGAGACATTCATATTTGACAGACACAGAATTGAGGGATGAAAACACAGCAGCAAACTTTGCTGATCATTTTGAAGCTGAGAAAATTGAGGCATGAGCTGGAAAACAGTTGTTGATGCAGCTTTGGAGCTCGGAATCCTATATTACAGTTGTGGACAGTGATATTTTTCTGCGTGGCTGCTGTTTTTTTTACTGTAACCAGTCATTATGCAGTCAGCACCACTTTTCGCTGTGTGGGCACAATTTTGCGGCACTGGCCAGCGATTTCTTACATGGGGAAGCTGATTTCTTACTATAGGAATCTCATTTCTTGTAAGTCAGATTTTTTTTCGATAATGGGTACCAATATTTTGCTTGTGGGCAGTGGAATCAAAATTTGACTCCAAGACCCCATTGTAGTATGTACTTTTTTATTTTCAATTTTGTAATGGTTCAAGGTACTGTCAAAAGTTTTGGCCCATGAATCAAGATTCATAATCTCAAAATTCAGTAATGTTCAAGAATCAAGCTTTGTTCAAACTTCAATTTTCATGAACGATATTTACGATTTTTCTTGAGTCTTTATGTAATCTATCTTTTTTTTAGTTTCTATCTATATATGCATGGACATTGAATAAATATTTTATATTTACAATTTATTTTTTATATATATGCTTGATCGACATACCCATACCAATTTATCGAAGTTCATACCAAGCACTCCGTATCCATACTTGAGACTCTTGGCAACCTTGACTGATAGCCTGTACTTGCTTACAATAGTCCTTTGTTCGTATGCAATTTCACAGCAAGACATCTCTAATTTGCCCACTTTGCAATGGCAAATCCTAATAGTCCTCTAATATCTAATGAAGTTTAGTAAAAAAAGAATTTGGCTAAAATTGAGTATGAATTAACATTGAGGGAATTTAAAAGGAAATATTGTCATTGTAATGTTGGCAAGGCAATCCAAAAAACATGATCCTTTGTACGCACTTGCAGACAGATATTCAATATTACCAGAAGAAGTATCTTCCTATGGATTCTTTACCATACCAAAAGTGTCTTTTATACTTCAATTTGGTCGACCAGATATCACGTGAGAACCCAAACAAAATGAATGTTGTCACATGCCTTGCTATTATTCACTATTACAGCAACAACTCAGTTTTTCCTATATGAGTTCCAAATTAGAGCCCTGGATTCTCCAAATCCCTTTCCACAGCTTTACACAAGCATTACTGACCAAGTTTTCCTTGAACTGCTTTTTTTCCAAATTGGGACCTGCCTAAAGCCTATACATTGCTTAACAATGAAGCTCCTGATAAGCTAGTTGATGAGTGGTGATGTCACTAATCAATGCACTTTTAATCGACTAAAGTGTTTTACAAAGGTCAACCACGCTTTCACAACAGCACTATTGATGTGCACACTCTATCTCTTACAAAAAGCATCTCTTCATGTCACAAAGAGTGCACTTTGACAATGTGCCAACAACCAGCACATGCTTTCACAACCAAAAGAACTACAAGTAATTTGCTTCTATATGGGCCCCCTTTCTTCATTTTTAGAGTTCATTCCTACAATTTGCTAACTTTATTTCTACTCTATTCCAGTACCATAAGGAGAGCCTTAACCATTAATCTTGAAACACCCCTCTTAGGTATGTCTTACACACATCGATTAAGACTGAAAAACCCACTTAGCACTACACTTGACAACGATTTTCATTTTCAGACATGTTCAGATGATTCTACAATTTTACTTGCATCCCCATGCACTTGTGATAGTTTAGAGCCTTGCAGATCGAAGGAGAGAAGCAATTGCTCAACATCATGTGGACCCTCCTACACAGACATTGTACTTGAGATAGGATGCTACAATCTTCCCTCTTTAATTAACCAAACTAGCTTCTTTGCATGCTTGGTTCCTATTCTTTTATAAGTACATTTTGATCTATTATGTGTTTGCATTAGTTTTCCTCTTGAAATTCGAAAGTGCTTGCTGCAGGAGCCTTGGTTCTCCACACTTAGGGTCCATGACCAATTTTGCCTCCCTGGCTCAACAGCCTATTAGGAATTTTTCTTGTTGAATTAATTTTGTTTTTTCTATGTATTTGAGGAGGCATCTCCCATGAACCAATTATCAAATTTAGGATGACTTCTTGTTAGGCTCATGTGCTCCATCAGTTTGCTACATTGAGACAACAGTCAGTGAGTCTGCTTGTTTGGGTCAAACTCAGTCAAATCCTGTCAAACGTGCCAAGACTCAACAAGTTTGACCAAGACTTGACAAGTTTGACAGAATTGCTCAGCAAATTTAACCAAGTTCGACAGTGTTTGACCATTTTGATAGATTTTAATAGACATTTGCCTATTTTAAGTATTTTTTGAGTTATTTTATTTGAGAATTTAATGCCAAGTTTTTCCTGAGTCCAAATCATGCTCTTTTAGCTTTCTCAAGGCTCAAGTCATTTGACCGAGTCAATTGACTAAGGTTTGCTATCCAAATTTGAGATCCCATTCACATCTTCTTCGTTTTATCTACATCATAGTTTAGTATGTTTCATATGTATGTATATGTGTGTGTGTATTCACGAGAAAAAAGAAAGGAGATACATACAGTCTTGAACAGCCCCACCATCAGGTTTCGCAGAGACTAATTAAAGGGCCAATTCAATGAGGACTATGGAGAGTCCTCCCTGAGATACCTTATCAAAACATGAACCGAATACTTGCCCCCTAATGGGGTTCATTATCGCTGAGGTTTCTCCTCAACATTGCATCTGAAAACTTTGGCAAAACTAATTAAACCATTACATCGAACCTGAAATATTTAATAATCAAAAGTAATTTTTCCACATTCCTCTTCCCATTGCCTGGTTTTTTATGAGATTGGAAGTGTCCATTCCTCTAATACTTGGCATCATGAAACTCTTGAGTTTGAGAGGCGTGGTCCTTGACATTGCCTCCTCTTAGCCCCCTTTTTGTTCCACAATGAACTGGGTCTCTCAGCCAAATTTGTATCCCACTTGGATGCCCACTTGGTCCACCATCAGAGAGAGTTGTCATCCAAACATTCTTCCTCTGCATACTATTGCATCCATGTGGAAATGACTCTTGGCATCCTTGTATTAATCCTTGTCATTTGCATTGCTTTGTTTTGAGTTTAATCTTCATAGGTATTCAACTTTAAAAACATAAAAAGTACTAGATTTTTAGTTTATTGTGCATTGCACCATTACCATGCACCTGTTAGAAATTTAAGGGTAAACAAGAAACAAAAAATCCTTTTACTTTATTTATCACAGTAGTTATATATCAGCGGTATATTTAAAATTTCTGATGTAAGCAATTACAGAAATAGTACAATAGATCTGAACTTGTAGAAAACTATTTTAAGCTAGATCTGAACATGAACAGATCTGAAAATTAGCAAAGCAAAACCTAAACATTACCTTGATCAAAACAAAGAACAAATTTACCTTAAATGCACTTATTGCTGTCCTCTTTTCTGTATGCACAGAAAAAACTATAATGTTCATGGATCAAACCCTCAGGGGTTGATCTCCATCATGATCTATGTGGACAGTTTTGCCAAGAAGAACTAGGAAGATCTCAAAAACCAATCAGCCCACTGAACATCAAGTAGGGCTGATATAAATACCCCAATGACCAAATTAGAGGCTGAGAGAAAACCCCTAACAGCTTAAACAAAAAACTGTCCAAAGGATATAGGGCTGATATAGCAAATCGGCAGCTTAGGGTAGCAGACTTAGGGTTGACTTATCAGAAAACTAGCCAGCAATCAAACAAAAGAAACTGGACTGAAGTAAGGACACCTACTGTCCAAGAGAAGGGCCACATACAGCCTTAATAAAAACAGCCCAGCAACATAGGTAGGACAGCAAAGGAAAACAGCAGTCAGATAGTGGCAGCAATCAGCAAGGAGAAGGAAGACAGCAGCTACAGTAGATGGCACCAAGAAGGAGAAAGGTGGCAGCACTAAAACCCCAAACAGAAACCCAAAACAACAACCTCACTCAGCGGCAGGCTAGTACGGCATCAATAGAGAAAAGGCAGCTGGAAACAACAGAGAAAGGGGGGCCGCGGCACCCTTATACCAGCAAGAAGAGAAACCAAGGAGGGCCGAACCCTCTACCAACAAAACCAAGGTAGCCGCACCCTTCAAACAGCAAGAGAAAGCTCCAAAGAGGATAGCCGTACCCTCCACCAGCAACAAGAAGAGATACCATACCACCAAACAGCCGTACCCTAACCAAGAAATGAAACAAAGAGAGGCCACAGCAAAATTCAGACCAAGAGTAGTGTGTGAGGAAATAATAAGTGAGTGAAAGAGAGAGGGGGAGGTTCTTTTTATAGTTTAGGAAAGAGGTTAGGGTTAATTAAATTAACCCTGCCTTTTAGGTTTAATTAAAACCCAATTAAAAAACAAAATAAAATAATTAATATTTTAATTAATAAAAATATTAATTAGAAAGTCAACAAGTCAAAGTGACTAGAAAAGACCAACACCACAATAGACATTAAGAAGGACGAGGGGCCCAAGCAAGGGGAGGCAACAAGACAAAGTCAAAGGGGTCTTCTTCAATGGCAAGATGTCCACATAAGTCTCATGATAACTTATAAGCTTTTATCATCCCAGCATAAGAGGAATGTCACTGATGTGATCATGTCCTTCTTCTTTAACTGCTCCTAGGTCTCACGGACCATCCCGGGAGAGAAGAAGATCACACATCATCTCGTCTTGTTACTTAACCAAGAACTGCCTGGTCCCAAACCAGGATACCCCAGAACACATCTGGGGGCCCTAGATCACCACTAGGGTTTTATACACCAAGGAGGGTTTTATACACCAAGGTACACAACCAAGGATCAATCCAAGCATGAGTAAGGATTCCCTGAAACACATCCAGGGGCCCTAGAACACATCTAGGGACTTATATCATCAAATTGCTTAGTCCTTGACCAAGAACTGCTTGGTCCCAGACCAGAATACCCCATAACACATCTGGGGGCCCTAGATCACCACTAGGATCTTATCCACCAAGGTACACAACCAATGATCAATCCAAGCACCGAGCAAGGATTCCCTGGAACACATCCAGGGGCCCTAGAACACATATAGGGACTTACATCAAGAACCCCAACAATACACTAGGGGACCTCACTAGGGTCTTTTTCCATGGCTCTAACTTCTTGGTCCCATACCAAGAACCCCAAGAGTGCACTGGGGGCCCTAGATCTCAGCTAGGGTCTTATGCCATCCTCTCGGAGAATGGCTCTTGCAGCTGCTTAAATTTAACAACACCATAATTAATCTTCGACTTAGTTTTGTTCATGACTACTTTATGAGCAGTTATTAGGTAAAAAATATAATTTTGGATTGGCTCAATGGATTGTGTGGTTTCCTCATTACTATTATTTCTTTTCCTTTGAAATGGAAATCGAAAATCTTAGTCAAAAGAGGCCAATTGGAAAGGTTGCATGAATAAGATATCATTTCGAAAGGCATCCTAGACCTAGCTTTTGTGCATGTTTGGGAAAAGGGAAAGTGGAAAAGTAAAGATTTTCATCTCTACTTCACACATACATGCACACCAAGTTGCTAACCTCATGCACACACGTACACAATTCCTAATACATAGTGTGGTCTTCGTGCTTTACACGATCAAAGATGCAATCACGTGATGACAATGTAGGGTGATCTTTGGGTCTCCATAGGAGTGGTTGCTAGTTGTTGATCCCTTGGGGGTTTAACAAAGAAAACTCAATCATCGTGCGCGCACGACCTGAGGAAACCCTATCTTGTGATTCTTCTCCTGCGACCTCCATGGCTTCCCCTTGCGGGGGGTCCTCAGCCCCCTCGCCCTCAACTGATATCGTTGCCTTCGCATACTTGGTTGCGGCCCTTCCCAATCAGCCAAAGCAAACTCAGTCGAGATTTGTTAAAAAGATGGAAGAGATCCCCTCGGTGTCGGTTCAAGCAAGCTCATGATCTCTTGCGCTGAGGTTCGCTATAAACGGGTTAATCGGATAGTTCACCGAGATCTGGCCTTCGCCCAGATCTGTAGTCGTTTGGATTGATAAAAACTAGAGGTTGCACTTGAAAAGTAAGATGTCTCGTTCCTTTTGTGGTTGGGGTTTTTTTGCTTTTCTTTTTGAAGAGAAAGAAGATTGAGATCTCATTTTCAGAAGCGAGCCTTATTTTATGGGGACTCGAGGCCTGTACCTGAACTGCTAGACTCCGGACTTTAATCCGGAAAATGACATTCCCGCAGCTGTCCCAGTTTGGGTTCACCTTCCCTTCCTGCCCCTTCATTACTGGAATGATGAGACTCTCGGAGCCATTGGGAACTCTCTGGGTCACTATATTGACAACGTTGAACCTAAGGAAGGCTTGCAATCTTGTGCCAAAATCTGTGTTGAGGTAGATTTGGAGAAAGGCCTTCCTAAGGCTATTAAACTCACCCTCGACCACTAGACTTACCTTCAGGAAGTGGACTACAAACAACTCCCTTTCAAATGCAAGATCTGTCGCAAATATGGTCACTTTGCCAAGAGACGCCCAAAAGTCCCTGCAAATTTTCCATTTGGAGAATCCCATGAGCAATGGCAGCAACCAAAAAGGAAGAAGCAAAATACCAAGCTAGGCCCCCAGTCTGAAAAAGTTCCTCCTCAAGAGGGAGCTCCCTCCAATCCAAAATCTCAGGAAGCTCCCACCTCGTCCTCTATAGGAAATAGTAAGGATCCTATTCCAACCAAGAATCAATATGAAGTTCTCTCCAATATGGAAGAAGACCCTGAGGAATAGACCCAACCAATTTAGCAAGAGCCATCAGGCTTAGTTGGGGATCTCCCAATCCCACCGATAATCCAACAGGCAGTCCCACATAAGGAACAAGAAGACGGTGAAATTGTTGAAAGGTCGGAGGAAGAAACAGATCCAGGTGCTACAAGCCTACACTCCTCCAAAAAACCAAGAAGAAATGGTCAGAAACTTAGTAAAGGAAGAAAAACCTCAAGTTCTCCTTCTCCAGGAAATGAAAATGAAGGATGAAGATGTCCTTCAAGTTAGCAATTTTATGTGGCACTCAAGTATAGGAAAGGCACTAAGTTCTCGGGGAGCTTCTGGTGGTCTTTGCACCCTCTGGAACCGACTCCAGTTCGGATTGGAAGGATGGGAAAGTGTGTCCAACTGGTTGCTTGTCTCGCTAGCTCATCTTCCCTTGAGTAAGTTCTATTCAATTCTTAACATTTATATGCCTTCAATTAATAAAGACAAAATTATGTGTTGGAATTCTTTGCTTTCCCTACAAGGCAAATTAAGCCCCGCTCCGCTCATTTTTGTTGGGGACTTCAACACCTCTCTGAAAAACGTGGGGGCTCTTTAGTAAGGGAGGCCTCTCGAGAAAATATGGAAGATCTTATGGCTACATATGGTTTGATGGACACTAAGCCATCTTATGGACTCTTTACCTAGTCTAATAAGAGGCAAGGATCAGGTCATATCGCAGCCAAACGGGAAAGGTTTCTCTTCAGCAGCAGTATTCTGGAGGACGTCATTGTGCCCACGTCCCGGATCCTCCCTCAGGCAAGTTTTGATCACTGCCCTATCACTCTCGAACTCTCTCTCCCTGCCTCCTTAGGCCCTATCCCTTTCCGCTTCAATCCTCAATGGGATGAGGACCCCTCCTTCCTTGGGATGGTGGCATCTGCATGGAAATTTTGGATTTAGGGCTCGCCAGTTTACAACTAGGAGCAAAAACTAAAATCCACTATGTTGGCTATTAGAGAATGGGTTAAGCTTAGAGAAAATAATGAAAAGAAAGTAATTCAAGACCTGACAAAAAAATGGAAGAGGTGCGCATCAAGATGGAATCAGCCTAGATTACTCCCTCCCTACTCATAGAAGAGCAAAGTCTTTTCAAGGAGCATCAGAAGGTACTGAAGGTAGAGGAAGAAGATTGCAGACTTAAGTCTTGTAGTCTTTGGCTTAAAGCAAGAGATAGAAATACAAAAAAGCCAAAACGCAGGGGCTCTTTAGTAAGGGAGGCCTATCGAGAAAATATGGAAGATCTTATGGCTACATACGATTTGATGGACATTAATCCATCCTATGAACTCTTTACCTAGTCTAATAAGAGGCAAGGATCAGGTCATATCATAGCCAGACTTGACAGGTTTCTCTTTAGCAACAGTATTCTGGAGGATGTCATTGTGCCCATGTCCCGGATCCTCCCTCAGGCAGGTTTTGATCACTGCCCTATCACTCTCGAACTCTCTCTCCCTGTCTCCTTAGGCCCTATCCCTTTCCGCTTCAATCCTCGATGGGATGAGGACCCCTCCTTCCTTGGGATGGTGGCATCTGCATGGAAATTCTGGATTTAGGGCTCGTCGGTTTACATCTGGGAAAAAAAACTAAAATCCACTATGTTGGCTATTAGAGAATGGGTTAAGCTCAGAGCAATTAATGAAAAGAAAGCAATTCAAGACCTGAAAAAAAAAATGGAAGAGGTGCGCATCAAGATGGAATCAACATAGATTACTCCATCCCTGCTCATAGAAGAGCAAAGTCTTTTAAAGGAGCATCAAAAGGTATTGAAGGCAGAGGAAAAAGATTGGAGACTTAAGTCCCGCAGTCTTTGGCTTAAAGCAGGAGATAGAAATACAAAAAAAATTCACCTTTAGGCCAAAGCGCGCCTCTGGAAAAATAAGATTTCCGAAATTATGGGAGCAGACGATATTCTTATTTCAGGATAGGATCAGCATAGGCAAGCAACATAAAAACACTATGAAAATCTGTACATGGAGGATGGCAGAGGTGATTTAGAGGCCCAGGAGAATCTATTAAGCAATATTCCCAGGATCATCAATGCAACAGATAATGAAGAGCTCTCTGAAAAAGTGACAGAAGAAGAAATATTAGGGGTGTTACAACAAATGAACCCGGATAAAGCACCCGGGCCAGATGGCTTCTCAACACATTTCTACCTTATTTGTTGGCATATCATATAACAAGATTTGGTATGTATGGTTCAATATGTTCAAAAATCTGCAAGAATGGGAGGTAAATACCAATTCCTCTTTTCTGGTCCTTATCCCCATCCCTCTTCCTTTGCCCGCTTTCGTCCAATTTCCCTCTACAACATCTCTTATAAAATTATCTCTAAAGTTATAGCCAATCGAATAAAGCCCTTCCTCCCTAAACTTATTTCACCAAATCAAGGGGGTTTTCTGAAGAAAAGGCAAATGATGGATAACATCTTGTTAGTCCAAGAAGCCATTCGTTCAAGTAGGGGCGGAGGGGGGGCGTGAAAAAGGGATGGTTATAAAACTGGATATGGCAAATGCCTTCGACGGGGTCAGGCATAGTTTTTTATTTGCAGTCTTAACTGTAGATTTTATGAGGTCCTATGAGGCTGCCACCTAAGGTCTGTCCTTGACCTTAGTATGGCTCTAAGTTTCAACTATGTGGCTGTCTTCTCTTGTTGTTTTAGGACAGCAAACAGTCACCAAACTTTCTGCTCAATATTTTAATGGTTAAGTGCTCTTTTAAGGTGCCCTTGCAAGTGTTTTCTTTACTCAATGTTAGCACATGCATAATACATTAAAACACATAACACTACTATTGAATTTAAAGCAGTTGCAAGAGCCATTCTCCGAGAGGATGGCAAAGGCCCTAACTGAGATCTAGGGCCCCCAGTGTAGTCCTGGGATTCTTGGTCTAGGACCAAACAATCAGTGCCATGGCAAAAGACCCTTGATAGGGCCCCCAATAGATAATTGGGGTTCTTGGTCTAGAACCAAGCAGTAAAGACCCTTAAGAGGGCTCCCAGTATATGATTGGGGTTCTTGGTCTGGGACCAAACAGTGAAAGTCCCTAGATATGTCTAGGGCCCCTAGACATGTTCCAAGGTACCCATGTCTGAGGCATGGGTTGATCCTTGGTCTTGTACCTTGGTGGATAAGACCCCAGAAATGTTCTAGGGCAACCTGGTCCTTGATCAAGTGTTTGTTGGTGCATGACCCTCTTTGAAGGCGGGCACGACCACATGAGGGATGTATCCCATATGCAGTGATGATAAAGTTGAAAAAGGTCACCTTGAGAATTATATGGACATGTGTAAACCTCTCCTAAACCCTCCACCCTTGACTTGTGGGCTTGAGTTTGTTTGGGGTTTGTGTTTTGTATTTTTTAGGGGGTTAATACAAGAAATAATTAATTAATAGAAATCAAAATATATTTAATTAATATTTATATTAATTAAATATATTATTTTTATTATTATTTCTTTTATTTAGCCCTCACCCAAAAGTATAAATATAGACCCCTCCCTCTTCATTCTTACACATTATTTCACTCTCTCCTAAATGTGGTGGATTGCTCTCCTTGCAACAGTGCAGCCTCCTTGCATCAGATTAGCGGCTCCTTCAGTGGCAGTCTTTCAGTCCTTTCCTTTGTGGCTGGTTTTTATTCCAGGTCCTTGCTGATTGTTTGTTGCTGCTATGAGTATGATGAGTGTCTTCTGCTGAGAATTTTGGTGTAGCTGCTCTCCACCAGCCAGCTTTCATTCCATTAACCAAGAAGCCCTCTTCAACAGCCTGTCGTCCCCTATCTGAGTTTCCTGTGAGGGTCGCGGCACCCTAAGTAAGGTGGCTGGGCCATCCTTAAGGCAGCCATTTCATTCTCTCGGTTGCCCTTCCTATGCATAAGGGTTTGTGGGGTGTTTTTCATTGTACATGTGTGAAGTTCTGGCGGGGTTTTTAAACAGTCCTATAATTCTCTTGGCAAGAGATCTCACCCATGAGGTAGATCCATGAACTTGGACTTTTTCTGAGCATATTAATTGTGGCACTTCATCACTTGTGTGGCATGAACTCCTTCAGTGATCAGAGGTAAGACATCAAGGTAAGCTACTTGATTCAGATCCATTTTTAGATCTGTATGTTGTTTTCTGAAGTTGTTATCATTGTTAAATCTGCATGTACTTGTTTAGATCTGTTGCAAATGATTAGATCTGTTTTCTTAGATCTGTTATCTACTTGTTTAGATCAGTTAGCAAATACTTAGATCTGCTTTTCTTAGATCTGTTAGTAAATGTTCAGATCTGCTTATCTAGAGTTATTGCTTTGATCTGTGACCTATCTTCCCTCTAAGAAAGAGTTTATGTCTGATTCCATTCACTGACTGTGAACAGAATAAAATCTTAGATCTGATCTTTGTGTACACTTAGGAATAAGTGTATGGTGTAAACCTATTTATGGTTGATTCTAATTGCTGTCAGTTCAGAACTGTGTTTAGTGCACACTCAGAAATTGTTTACAAACCCAAATCTAATTGTTGTTTCTCTGATCTGATTTTCTAAGCAGTATTGTATTGGTTTACTGTTCCAAGGTTTGATTTTTCTGTCTATCAGATTTAAAAGATAGTAATTTTCTACCTTGTTTCCCTAATTCTAAC
This sequence comes from Picea sitchensis, assembly GCA_010110895.2. Taxonomy (NCBI): domain Eukaryota; kingdom Viridiplantae; phylum Streptophyta; class Pinopsida; order Pinales; family Pinaceae; genus Picea; species Picea sitchensis. The sequence continues at coordinate 157,629 of SNQJ01S0012990.1, forward strand.
ATGGTATCAGAGCTAAGGGTGTGAAGAGAGCTCAAGGATATAATCTTGAGCCTGCACAGATCCACCTTGTTAGGGTTGTTTTGCAGAGATCAGCAGCATCTAAACTAATTCAGATCTCAGCATGGCCTCCACATCAGTGAAAGTTGAAGACAGACTTATAGGGGCCTCCAACTTCAATGCTTGGAAATCCAGGATAGTAAACATTCTAGATGAGAATGAACTAAAAGAGCTGATTACAAGGGTTATTGAAGAACCCACTTCAAACACAGCCAGGGCAGCATTCAGGAAGAAACAAGCCAAGGCTAAAAGAATCATTTTTTATTCTGTTAAGGACAGCATGATGCCAATCATTGGTCACCTAAGGACTGCCAAAGAATGTTTTGATGCCTTGGCAAATCTCTATGAAAATAAGGCACCAACTCAAAAAAGAATATTGAAGAAACAACTACGTACTTTGAGAATGGGAAAAGATGATTCAGTTGCTACCTTCTTCTCCAAAATTGTTCAAACTAAAGATCAGCTTATTGCAATAGGAGTTCCTGTAGATGATGATGACCTGGTGCAAACTGTTTTTGATGGACTCCCTGAGTCATGGGGAGTTTTTCTTGCATCTGTAAATGGAAAAGAAGTCCAGCCCAACTTTGACAGATTATGGCATGACTGCTTAGAAGAAGAAGGAAGACTTAAAAGCAGAAATGAGTCTTCACTTCTAAGAGATCATGCTCTTTCAGCGAAAACAAAGAAATGGAAGAAGTTCCCTCAAGTTAAAGGCAAAGGTAAGAAACCTCAAGGTAAGCTATCTCACCTCAATCCTCATTTATCTAAAGTTAAATGTTTTAACTGCAATAAGCTAGGACATTAGGCAAGAGACTGCAGGAATCCTCCATCTCAGCAGAAAAGAAGAGGAAGATTCCAAGCCTCAGTTGCCACTGAAGAGGCTAAACCTCAAGAGGAGCCTCAAAGAAGACAAACTAGGGTTGTCACCAAAGAGCAAGAACAACAAAGAGAATATTATCTTATCTCAGCTCTTTCCGGCACTATTACCAAGTCAGAGGAGATTTGGTTAATAGACAGCGGTGCTTCCAGACACATGACAGGCTTCAAACAAAACCTTGCAAACTATAAAGACAAGAATTTCAAGGCAAAGGTAGAGCTAGGTGATGATGGAACCTATGACATAAAAGGTTTAGGATCTACCTCTTTCCGATTTCAATCAGGTAATATCTTTCACATAAATGAAATTCTTTATGTCCCTGGTCTAAAGAAAAATCTAATCTTTGTTCCATTTTTAGAAAGTAAAGGTTACTCAGTAGCTTTCTCCAAAGGGAAGGCCCTATTGTGGTCCTCAAATGAAGATATAAGCACTGCTATAACTATTGGAACTCGTGAGAGTGGACTTTATAAAATTTCAGGTCAAGTTGTTCAAGCTCTAGTTCACGAGACGGTAAATCCTTGCGAGCTTTGGCACAGAAGACTTGGACATCTCAACTACAACGCACTTCCAGGTTTGCAAAAGATGGTGACAGGTATGCTAGTATTTTATTTTGAGCATGATAGTGTTTGTAAAGGTTGTTCACTTGGTAAGAATACAAAGAAACCCTATCCTCTCAGTAATAGAAAATCAAATGGCATTTTAGACCGAATTCATTCTAATCTTTGTGGGCCCATGACTGCCCCATCTATGAATGGTTGTATTTATTATATCATTTTCATTGATGATTGTTCTCGTAAAACCTGGATATTTTTCTTAAAGACTAAAGATGAATCTTTTAGCAGATTTCAAGAATCTTGTTGAAAATCAAACAGGCAAACGCATCCAAGTTTTCAAGACAGATAATGGTAAAGAATTTGACTCCTTCAAATACGATGTGGGCTTCTGGAATTAAAAGGGAGCTAATTGTGTCGTACAACCCCCAGCAGAATGGGGTTGCTGAAAGAAAGAATAGAATTATCTGTGAAGTAGCCAGGGCCATGATGTATGACCAAAACTTGCCTTTATCTCTTTGGGTCGAGGCTGCCAGTACTGCAGTCTACATTCATAATCGATGTCCACACAAAGCCCTTGAAGCGAAAACTCCTGAAGAAGTTTTCACCGGAATTAAGCCCTCAGTTGATCATTTGAGAATCTTTGGAAGTCCAGTCTATATTCACATTCCAAAAGAGAAGAGGACTAAGCTAGAGCCCTCCAGAAAGAAAGGAACTTTTGTGGGATACAGTGAAACCTCAAAAGCTTACAGGATTTATATCCCAGGCCAAAAGTTCATTAAAGTAAGCAGAGACGTGAATTTTCATGAAGAAGCAGTTTTTTGTCGAGCCAGAGAACTTCCATATGATTCAGAGGAGCAGGAAGCTCCACCACTTGATTCTTCAGATTCTCCTCTTCCAAATGAGCAGAGGGAAGAAACCTCAGAACTTCCAGAGGATCCCTCAAGGGATACTATTGAGTTTCCAATGGAGATACCTCCTATTAAAAGAAAACCAGCCTGGTGTCCGGAAATATTGAAAGAAGCAGAAAAGCATTCAACTCCTAAGGGCACCTTCAAAGAAAGCAAGAAACCAGATAAGTACTCTGGTCTCATAGCAAATTTAAATATTGTGATTGATTCAAAACCTTCCACATTTGTAGAAGCCTCCAAACATCAAGTATGGAAAGATGCTATGAATGAAGAATATGATTCTATTCTAAAGAATGATGTATGGACCGTAGTTCCTAGACCTCATGGCAAATCAGTAGTAACTTCAAAATGGCTTTATAAAATAAAACATGCAGCAGATGGCAGTATTGAGAAATACAAGGCGAGATTCGTGGCTCATGGTTTCTCTCAGAAAGAGGGAATTGACTACGACAAGATTTTTGCTCCAGTTGCCAAGTATACTTCAATCAGGATTATTATCTCTCTTGCAGCAGTTTTTGGTTGGAAACTTCACCAAATGGACGTTAAGACTGTTTTTCTTAACGGTGAAGTTGAGCAAGAAGTATATATCGAACAGCCTGAAGGTTTCGTGATACATGATAACAGATCTCATGTGTGCAAACTCAAGAAAGCCCTATACGGGTTAAAGCAAGCTCCAAGAGCTTGGTATGGTAAAATAGACAGCTTTCTACAAAGTCTTGGATTCACCAAGAGCATAGCAGATCCCAATCTTTATATAAAGATTGTACAAAATCTACCAGTTATCTTAGTCTTATATGTTGATGATCTATTCCTCACTAGAGAAAAAACTTGATAGCTCAGACTAAGAGGGAGCTTTCAACTGAATTCGAAATGAAAGACTTGGGGATCATGCACTATTTTTTGGGCTTGGAGGTTTGGCAAAAACCCGGAGAGATCTTTCTCTCACAGGGTAAATATGCAATTGATGTGCTTCGCAGATTTGGCATGATGGACTGCAAGTCCATGACCACACCAATGATCTCTAATCTAAAGAAACTACAAGATTAGGTCATAGGTTCATATCCAGAAGATCCTACCTCATATCGGCAGATCATTGGGTCTTTGATGTATCTCGTACATACGAAACCAGACATTTGTTATGCGGTAAATGCTCTCAATCAGTTCATGTGTGAATCGAAGCATATACATATGGTTGCTGTGAAGCATATTCTGAAATATGTTTGGGGAACTATAGCTTATGGTCTCAGATACACTTCCAGTGGAGTTGTAATGCTCCATGGTTTTACAAATTCAGATTGGATGGGCAGTACAGTGGATCGAAAGAGCACTTCCGGATATTGTTTCAGTTTGGGTTCAGCAATGATTTCCTGGTCCAGTAGGAGACAGGGCTCCATAGCCCAAAGCACTGCAGAAGCAGAATATATTGTTGCAAGTGTTGCTAGCAGAGAAGCAGTGTGGCTTAGGAAACTACTTTCAGACTTGTTCAGTTCAGAGCTTGAACCCACAGTCATTCACTGTGACAATCAGAGTTGTATAAAGCTCACCGAGAATCCAGTGTTTCACGACAGATCGAAACACATTGAGATGAGATACCACTATGTCCGGGACATGGTTCAGAAGAACATTCTCAGCATTCAGTATCCGACGGCAGAACAGACGGCATATATTTTTACCAGGCAACTGTCCCTAACAAAGTTTGTATACTTTTGTGACAAGCTTGGTGTAGCTGAGAATGCCTCTCTTGCTAAGAGGGAGTGTTGAATTTAAAGCAACTGCAAGAGCCATTCTCCGGGAGGATGGCAAAGACCCTAACCGAGATCTAGGGCCCCCAGTGCACTCCTGGGGTTCTTGGTCTGGGACCAAACAGTTAGTACCATGGCAAAAGATCCTTGTTAGGGCCCCCAGTAGATAACTGGGGTTCTTGGTCTGGGACCAAGCAGTAAAGACCCTTAAGAGGGCCCCCAGTATATGACTGGGGTTCTTGGTCTAGGACCAAGCAGTTAAAGTCCCTAGATATGTCTAGAGCCCCTAGACATGTTCCAAGGTACCCATGTCTGGGGCATGGGTTGATCCTTGGTCTTGTACCTTGGTGGATAAGACCCCAGAAATGTTCTGGGGCAACCTGGTCCTTGATCAGGTGTTTGTTGGTGCATGACCCTCTTTAAAGGCGGGCATGACCACATGAGGGATGTATCCCATATGCAATGATGATAAAGTTAAAAAGGTCACCTTGAGAATTATATGGACATGTGTAAACCTCTCCTAAACCCTCCACCCTTGGCTTGTGGGCTTGAGTTTGTTTGGGGTTTGTGTTTTGTATTTTTTAGGGGGTTAATACAAGAAATAATTAATTAATAGAAATTGAAATATATTTAATTAATATTTATATTAATTAAATATATTATTTTTATTATTATTTCTTTTATTTAGCCCTCACCCAAAAGTATAAATATAGACCCCTCCCTCTTCATTCTTACACATTATTTCACTCTCTCCTAAATGTGACTGATTGCTCTCTTTGCAACAGTGCAGCCTCCTTGCAACAGTTTCGACCTCCTTGCATCAGATTAGCGGCTCCTTCAGTGGCAGTCTTTCAGTCCTTTCCTTTGTGGCTAGTTTTTATTCCAGGTCCTTGCTGATTGTTTGTCGCTGCTATGAGTATGATGAGTGTCTTCTGCTGAGAATTTTGGTGTAGCTGCTCTCCACCAGCCAGCTTTCATTCCATTAACTAGGAAGCCCTCTTCAACAGCCTGATGTCCCCTATCTGAGTTTCCTGTGAGAGTCGCAGCACCCTAAGTAAGGTGGTTGGGCCATCCTTAAGGCAGCCGTTTCATTCTACCGATTGCCCTTCCTATGCATAAGGGTTTGTGGGGTGTTTTTCAGTGTACATGTGTGAAGTTCTGGTGGGGTTTTTAAACAGTCCTATAATTCTCTTGGCAAGAGATCTCACCCATGAGGTAGATCCATGAACTTGGACTTTTTATGAGCATATTAATTGTGGCACTTCATCTCTTGTGTGGTATGAACTCCTTCAGTGATCAGAGGTAAGACGTCAAGGTAAGCTACTTGATTCAGATCCATTTTTAGATCTGTATGTTGTTTTCTGAAGTTGTTATCATTGTTAAATCTGCATGTACTTGTTTAGATCCGTTAGCAAATGATTAGATCTGTTTTCTTAGATCTGTTATCTACTTGTTTAGATCAGTTAGCAAATGCTTAGATCTGCTTTTCTTAGATCTGTTATCTTTAGATTTGTCAGTAAATGTTCAGATCTGCTTATCTAGAGTTATTGCTTTGATCTGTGACCTATCTTGCCTCTAAGAAAGAGTTTATGTCTGATTCCATTCACTGACTGTGAACAGAATAAAATCTTAGATCTAATCTTTGTGTACACTCAGGAATAGGTGTATGGTGTAAACATATTCTAGTTGATTCTAATTGTTGTCAGTTCAGAACTGTGTTTAGTGCACACTCAGAAATTGTTTACAAACCCAAATCTAATTGTTGTTTCTCTGATCTGATTTTCTAAGCAGTATTGAATTGGTTTACTGTTCCAAGGTTTGATTTTTCTGTCTATCAAATTTAAAAGATAGTAATTTTCTACCTTGTTTCCCTAATTCTAACAACTACCTCTAGATCTTTGAACTTTAAAATGTTGATCTACACTTCTAAGCATGCATAAATTTGACACAGGTATTTTTGGTCAACATGACCCTGGATAAAAACCCCCCGGGGAAAACCAGTTTGGGATATATTTCTATATAATGATGATCAAAGCATGAGATACAACAAGTAATACAATACAAAGGAACCTGTATACATAGCAAGCACCTCACGAGCCTTGCCACAAGATCCAGTGAGATATGCGCCCTCTCCCTTTGTTTCTCTCTCCACTGAAATGAAGCGCTCTCCTTCCTCTTTGACCCAATGAAGAAATCCCTCCACAGGAATGTGCTCTCTTGTGCTGCCTCTCCATTGAACCAGTCAGAATTGGCTTCCTCCAAGCAAAACTGCTACCAAGTAGTTGTGCATCCACTCCTATGGTTCGCCCTCCTCCTAGCAGATGTGATCACCATCAAATAACTGAGTCCTAAGCTAGATGCCTCTCTCCATGGAAGCATGCGCCCAAGCTCTCCTCTCCCAATGCAATTGTTCTCATCCTCTTGCCCTTTCTCCTTCTCCTCAAGTGAACATAACAAGGAATGAATCCTCCTTTGCCCCTTGCGCCCTCATTTAGGAAGCATAAGGAAACCAAAATGATGGATGGATGAAATCATTTCATCTCATCCCTAATCAATGGTTGAGATCATCTCACATAAATCTCAACTCAAAACCCACTTCACTTAAGTTTCCATAGTTTCCATAATTCTCACTTTATGTCTATTAATTCACCCACATTGTGAATTAATTGTCACTTTAGACTAAAATGACAAAATTTCACTTTTGACTTAAATCTCCTAAGTCAAAGTGAGATTAGACACAAAGTACAGAGTACAAGGGTAATAGTCTCCCCCTTTGTGCTTAGAGACTCATAAGCACATGGGGACCACTTTCCAAGTTACCCAAATCCCAACACTCCCTCTTACCGAGGAAAGTGCTCGTCACCACCAATATCATCCCTATAGTGGACATGGTTGCCTCCTGGCATATACTCGGTGAGTATGGTTGTACCCTGATCACTGAAAGTGGACTTTGTCACAGATCTGCTCAATCTGTATGATCTATAAATGGAACTGACTCTCCATCTATCCAAGATCACCTAAATCTCGGTCATCACACCAAGATCTCCACCTTGGCCTCCCACCAAGGATTTCCACCTACTCTTGGCATCTCACCAAGAGTCACTCTCTTGGCATCTCACCAAGAGTCTCCCCCTCTTGGTATCTCACCAATAGTCTTCAACTTGGCCTCTCACCAAGTAACTTCCACCTGAAGTGGATCCAAAACCTAATCTGCCCGGCTCAGAAGCTAAGTGAGGCTCAAGCCTCCGTGGTGCCCTATTGCTCCTCCTCATCAACCTCTGATGCACTGAAGTTGTAGCACCAACTCTCTGTCTGCTCGGATGCTCTGAAACTGAAGCTATATAGGGTGGACCAGTCACCCACTCTGAAGAAGTCCAAGGGCACTGAGTCTGCTCTCCCTCTGAATCATTGTTGTGAGTCAGGCGATCCTCCTCAACTCTGTCCCCCCATCTAATGTTGGATGGTGTAATAGAAAACAAGGTAGTCATGAATGCATATTCTCTCGCAAACTGATCACTGAACTCTATCTCCTCTGTTGTCGTTGTTGACACATCCTGCTGCTTCTTCTTGGGACACTGTCCTGCATAATGACCCATCTCTCCACAAGCAAAGCATCTCACTGTGCTCATGTCTCTCCTCTACCCACTGTTGTTGTTGCTCTCTCCTCCCTGTGGTGGGGCCCCAAACTTGGGACCCTGCCGGCCTCCACGGTTGGTCTTCTTCTTGCCCTTTTTCCAAAGAGCAAGATCCTCAACACCCGAAACTGACTGTTGTTGCTGCTACTTCTGTCCAGAAGCTTCGGCTGCAAGCCTAATCTCCTCCTGGACAAAGTCATCCCACATCCTCTCCCATGTAGGCATAACCTCCCTGACAACAATGTCGTGTATGAATGGACCCCAAGGTTTGGTGAAGCTATTCGTAGCTGTCCTCACCAAAGAGTTAGGGTTCACCACCTCTCCGACGGCTCCAAGCTCGTCTCTGATTTGGGTGTATCTACCAAGGAATGAAGTAACCGACTCATCCTCGAGCAAGTGAATGCTCCTCGGTCGATCATGAAGCAGCAGCTTCCAGTTCTCATTAGATCTCTCGAACAACTTGCATAGAGATGCCCACATCTCGTATGCATAAGTCTCCCCAGTCAAATGGGGTATGATATGATCTCTGACTGCATCACAAATGGTCCTCTTTGCCTTATTGTTCCTTTTCCTGAACTCTGCCACCAAGACGGGAGCAGTGACAGGAATGACTGGAACAGCCTCCTCGACTATGTCCCATAGCTCGAGTTCCTCTAAGACAAAGACCATCCTCGCCTTCCAAGGCGACCAATTGCTAGCCTCGGCTAGCCTGTACTCCACACACATTTGAGATACTGACATGTCTATCAAACTGCGCTCACTCTAATGCTCCAAATGCAAAGGAACGATGCCTCACTCCTGTCAACACAGGGGTGAAAAGAGGCAAGCGAAACCCTGACCTCACTCCTAGTCAGTAGGTGTGAAAAGAGGTTGTACACAACAGCCTCACTCCTGTCCACACAGGTGTGAAAAGAGGTTGTCCACAAGTGTCAAAAATCAGCCCAACAAATCCGCCCATTCTGCTCAATATTTTAATGGCTAAGTGCTCTTTTAAGGTGCCCTTGCAAGTGTTTTCTTTACTCAATGTTAGCACATGCATAATACATTAAAACACATAACACTACCTATAGATCTTTCAACTTTAAAATGTTGATCTACCCTACTAAGCATGCATAAATTTGACACAGGTATTTTTGGTCAACATGACCCTGGATAAAAACCCCCCCGGGGAAAACCAGTTTGGGATATATGTCTATATAATGATGATCAAACCATGAGATACAACAAGTAATACAATACAAAGGAACCTGTATACATAGCAAGCTCCTCACGAGCCTTTCCACAAGATCCAGTGAGATATGCGCCCAAACTCGGGGGCGCCCTCTCCCTTTATTGCTCTCTCCACTGAAATGAAGCGCTCTCCTTCCTCTTTGACCCAATGAAGAAATCCCTCCACAGGAATGTGCTCTCTTGTGCTGCCTCTCCACTGAACCAATTAGAATTGGCTTCCTCCAAGCGAAACTGCTACCAGGTAGTTGTGCACCCACTCCTATGGTGCGCCCTCCTCCTAGCAGATGTGATCACCATCAAATAATTGAGCCCTAAGCTAGAGGCCTCTCTCCATGGAAGCATGTGCCCAAGCTCTCCTCTCCCAATGCAACTGTTCTCATCCTCGTGCCCTTTCTCCTTCTCCTCAAGTGAAAATAACAAGGAATGAATCCTCCTTTGCCCCTTGCGCCCTCCTTTAGGAAGCATAAGAAAACCTAAATGATGGATGGATGAGATCATCTCATCTCATCCCTAATCAACTGTTGAGATCACCTCACATAAATCTCAACTCAAAACCCACTTCACTTAAGTTTCCATAGTTTCCATAATTCTCACTTTATGTCTATTAATTCATCCACATTGTGAATTAATTGTCACTTTAGGCTAAAATGACAAAATTTCACTTTTGATTTAAATCTCCTAAGTCAAAGTGAAATTAGACACAAAGTACATAGTACAAGGGTAATAGTCTCCCCCTTTGTGCTTAGAGACTCATAAGCACATGGGGACCACTTTCCAAGGTACCCAAATCCCAACATTAACTAGATTTTGCTTTGGAGTAGATCTTCTAGCTTGGATTTCCTCATGTATTCGGCTCCCCTGGATTTCCCCTATGATCAACAGAAGACCGACAGAATTCCTCCGGCTCTCTAGAGGCCTCGGGCAAGGTTGTCCTTTATCTCCTCTTTTGTATATTTTGATGGCAGAAGCTTTAAGTAGAAAGTTGGAGCACGCAAGAAGAACAAAAAGTATCCCAGGAATAAAAATCACCCAGCAGGCCAAGAGAATAAATCATTCTCAATTTGATGATGATACATTGTTGTTAGGAGGGGCGTCCACAATCGTCGCCAGAAGATTCAAAGCAATTTTGGATGAGTTCATGATAGCCTCGAGGAGCAAAACAAATAGATAGAAAAGCCATATTTATGTCTGGATTACCAACTCCAAAGTGGCTTCCAACATTGCCAGTATTTTCCAATTTTCATTGTTGGAGAATTGGACTTCATTCAAATACTTGGGAATCCCCATATGTCTCTAGAATCTTCCTAGTTCGACCTGGGCCCCTTTAGTGGATAAAATAAAATCCAAGTTTATCCAATGGGGTTCACAATGGTTTAATCCGGCAGGGAGGGTAGTGTTAATTAAACCCATCCTTTCAGCTCTTCCCATCTTTAAATATTACTCTCTTCTTGCTCCAGCCAGTGTCAAATCTTCTATTGCTCAGGAGATAAGGAAATTCCTCTGGATGGGGGGAAAGACTAATACTAAAAGAATGCATCTAGTTAATTGGCATATAATAAGAGCGTCGAAGAACCATAGGGGCCTAAGAATATTAGATCCGGTTCTTTCTAATCTCGCGTTGGGGGCTAAAATCCTTTGGCGCCTAGTTACAGGGAAGCAGGAATGGTGGAAGAAGGTGCTAGTCAATAAATATATGTTTGGAGACAAACTAAGATGTTTGGACTCTTCTCCACCTCGCCAATTTGGTTCTCCCATATTGAAGTTGTTGAAGGCCTCTCTCCCGCTGTTTCAAAGCAAAGCAACAAGGATACCGGGAAATGGTCGTCAGATATCCATCTGGAAGGACAACATAATGGGAAACCCTCCCCTCCATGAGGATGTGGAGATGTAACCTCTATTTTCATGGTGTATAGAACATGGAGTCAATACTTTATTTGATATCTCAAAATGGCACTCCTTTGGTTCTTGGGTAGGATGGCATCTCGCATATCTTCCTCCTCACCTCCATACATTATTCCATAATCTTTGCCATTTTCTCAAAGGATGTGCCCCCTCTCATCTCACAATTCGAGATTTCGGAAGTTGGGGGAAAGGATCTTACTCAGTCCATGCTGGGTATGATGCTCTCCTTAAGCAATCCATTCTTTCCCCCAAAATCGAAAATGTGGAAAAGAATCTGGAAAACGGGCAACCTCCCCAAGATCAATATGTTTTGTTGGATCCTTTCTCATGGGAAAATTCTAACAGCGGAGAACTTGCAAAAAGAGGGTTCAATGGTCCTTTTCGATGTTCCCTTTGCTGCCAGGCTGAAGAGTCTCTCCCTGATCTATTCCTGGACTGTTCATTTCCTAAATCCGTTTGGGCATGGTTCTGCAAAGTTTATATTCTCTTATCAGCTGGCCAATCTCCCCCCCTGCCATCTCTTTAGTCGTTGGCAAGAAACATATCAAGGGTCCTTAGTCAATAAGCAAATGTTTAAAGCCCTCTTCATGGCTGTGCCAAAATTTGCAACATGGAAAATTCGGCTTGCCCGCAATATAGCTATATTTTCAGGAGCTTCAACCCCCCTGAAACATGTGGCCAACAAGTGTATGGGATTAATGATCGAGCACTTCAACCAGAAAAAGATGAAACTAAACTCGCAGCAACAATTAACTCAAGAAGAAGACAATTGGCTCCAACAGTTTCAGCAGCTCGGTGTTAACTCCTCTCAGCTCAATCCGCAAAGCCCCCCCAAAATTCATTAACAAATCCACCTTCCAATTCAGGAGTTCGAAAGCTGGAAGAAGAATCATGCTAAGCATATTCGAAGTTTTGATGGTGCCTCGAAAAGTAACCCCTGGGTGGCAGGAGCGTGTGGGGTTATCTTCTCCCCAGGAGGACAAATTAGACTCAACTTTTCATGGAGCCTGGGCATAGCAACCACTAATCAAGTTGAAGCTTACGCCCTTTTCCAAGGTTTGCGTCTGGCCCAGAGTCAAGGTCTTGATACTATCTCCATCCTAGGGGATTCAAAGGTTGTCATAAATCATGTCAGGAAGCAATCTCTTCCATCTGACATGAAACTCAAAAATATATTTACAAGAATTTTCAAAGAGCTAGAAGCCTTCCATTCCTTTTGTCCTTATCATGTTCATCGCAATAACAACTCCAATGCTAATCTCCAAGCCAACTTGGCTATCCGAGATGAATTAGGCACTCTCTGAATTAATGGCCAAGCCTCCCACCAATTCATTCCTTAACCTGGTCTATGGATATCCTTTTTGTTTTGTTAGCAGGCCTCTTGTGGGGCCCCAACCCCCTTTGTTATCCTCCGAATGTTATGATCCTTGCATTGACACATCCAGCTCAGTCTTCATCCTGGAGTGGACACGTGGCCTCCCAGTTTTGAGCACGTTGTGCTCCTAGCTGTGCACAAGCGGTCCTTTCTCCTTGTTCTTCCCCCCTTCTGTCATTTCGGTTTTCCTTATTAAGTCCCACGTGTGTCCTCTCCTTTCGGCCTTTATTTTGCTCAACATTTTCATTCGGCTTGCTCTTGCTCGTATGGAAGCAGTACTATCTCCTGATCTTGGTGCGTCATTTCATTTAGTGACTACATCATCCACCCTTCGCAATGATGGTTTCTATGTCTGGAAATGGTCTCTTCATATGTGTGTCAGGAGGGTTTGTTTCATGGAACCAAAGTTTGAAAAAATTCATATCCTGGGGTGGCAGCCTCACACACACAGGCAAGATGGTTTAAAGGGAGAGACGTTGTTAGTGGAGAGGATGGAATGGTTATGCACTCTTCTGGCATCTGCACGCCGGATCGTTAACTTTGGATTCCTCGGTTATTTAGCACAGTCTCAGTCTGATACTTCAGAGAAGGGAATTGTTGTGGATCAGGGGTGCTGGAGCCATGGCGAACAGACGCTCTGGCATAGCACGCTGGCGACGTGAGCTCCATGACGAAGAGTAGGTGGCTTTGGATAATTTGGTGTATACTCTGCATATCAGGTTCAGCAGCTTATCTGTGCAAATGTTGACCACCATGAAGTTGCTTGTAGAGCAGTGTTAGGGACAACATCAATTGCACAACAAGGTAGAGGCTATCCGTTCAGAAGTTGAAGAATTGCGTCACCGTCTTGCCTCTCCATCTTCGCAAAGTTTGGCCACAACTATCTCAGATGTTGAGTCTTCCCCAGGCCCTCCACGCCAGGTGCCTAATTTGAATTCGCCCCCAGGGCTAGTAGAAGGGGATCAAGAAAAGAACGACCCTCCAATTATGCAGTATTCTGATGCTATGCTTTAGTATTTTGATCATAGACATTTTCTACAGGCATTATAGCAGAAGTTATTGTGGCTCTTATTTTGTATAGAGGCAAATAGATAGACTGTATGCTAGTATAGTTAAATTACAGCCTTATTTTGACAGTATTGTACAGGCTGATTTTTGCCATTAAACCTTTTCTCTGTGAAACTTCTTGCAAACATTTTGAACAAAAATTTCTCTGTTCTATTAAAAAAAAAAAACAAAGAAAACCCAATCAACCAGTGAACCATCCCATGATTAAAGCCAGTTCAAGGGAAGGAGTTGTGCCTAATTTGAATTCGCCCCCAGGGCTAGTAGAAGGGGATCAAGAAAAGCAAGACCCTCCAATTATGTAGTATTCTGATGCTATGCTTTAGTATTTTGATCATAGACATTTTCTACAGGCATTATAGCAGAAGTTATTGTGGCTCTTATTTTGTATAGAGGCAAATAGATAGACTCTATGCTAGTATAGTTAAATTACAGCCTTATTTTGACAGTATTGTACAGGCTGATTTTTGCCATTAAACCTTTTCTCTGTGAGACTTCTTGCAAACATTTTGAACAAAAAATTCTCTGTTCTATTAAAAAAAAAAACCAAAGAAAACCCAATCAACCAGTGAACCATCCCATGATTAAAGCCAGTTCAAGGGAAGGAGTTGTGCCCAAAATTTAAGTTATTTTTCCAGAAATTAGCATTGTCTAATGAGTCTACAGACTTCATAGAATGGAATTTCAATAAGCCTTCTCCACATATGCCTTCGATAGGCCAAAATTGTGGACCCAAGAAGGCACTATAACCCATAGTTACCAAGTTCAAATTTGAATTCAATGTGATACAGAAAAGAATCGAATGGAGATATTTCAGTACAACGAAAATTTAACAGTATACATCTTAAATACTCTGCAAAAGCCGGTGGTTTCCTTATTAAATGTTAAATTATGCTAGCTCGGACAGGTGCTTCTGCATTGGCTCAAAGTCGAAGCATGCAGAAGTCGTCGGGCAACTTTCTCAGGCTTACTTTATTTTTATAAAGTGACTTTTTCTTTAAAGTACACTAATCAATTATTAATTAATGTTGACTTTGCTAAAGTTCATAAAGAAAAATTTAAGTGAACTTCAGATTATATCGTGACCATAAATCTAAGTCGATCTCATTCGTACATCAAGGCGATGATTACAAGGTTGGAGATATGGAGAATATAGACACCAGATAAAGTGAAATCGACCCATCATTGTGACAGGTGAGAGAGAGAGCTGAGGAGAAGAGGAAGAGGAAAACTTGCATGCAGCAGCTTGGGTGCATTTCCCAAGGCATTGGCATGTTTCCCAAGGAGGGTGCACTTCCCTAGGCAGCCCATTCATAGAGCAGATCCATACAGCAAAATTGGCACGTTTCTCAAGGGGGCACGTGTGGCTGCAGGGCACGGATTTCATTGCAGATTTGTACAGCAGGACAGCATATAGACCAGGCATGGATTCCAAGGCAGATCCATACAGCAGAATAGTATGCAGGCTGGACGCAAATCACAAGGCAGGCTGCATAGAAATCTAGGCAGATTTCTGATCTATGGTTGCACGGTTTTCAAGGCAGTTTGCTGTGGCACGATTCTTGAGATTTGTAAGCTAAGTACAAGCTCATTAATTACTGTAATAATTTCTGAATTCTTCTCTGTGGGCCATTTCAATAAAAATCTCATTTTGCTGATTTTCCCTTTGGGGTTTTGTCCAGGGGTATTTACCCAAAAATCACTGGGTCAAAAGTGTGTGATTAGTTTGATTAAGTTTCCACTGTGCATGCATGTTATTAAGCTCGGTGTATTTCTTTTCATAAATATCAGATCTGAAATTTTATTGTGCATGCATGCATCTGAAAGTAAATTGTATTGGAAGTAAAAATCTGATCTGGGCTTTAGAGAAAATTAACATTAAATACCACTTAAATGCCAGCAGTTTCCTTCTTAAATACTACTTAAATATCAGCAGTTTCCTTCCTAAAAACTAGTTAAATCAGTTAGTTTATAAGCTTGGAATTTGAATTCCCATTGGTGGAGGGGCAGGTCCCGATGGTCATTAATTGTGGGACTTGGCCTTCAGCAGAAATATTAATAATACGAGGGTATAATAATGCAAAGACCGACCCTGTAATTTGGAAACCGTGTCCTTGATGGTCTTGCTATGACATGTCCAGGTCATCTCAGAAATTTAGTTTTAGGATCTTCAAAGTTATTCCATGCAGATTGTTAGAACTTTGAATTGAATTTGTCTCAGAAGGCACTGTAACTGTTCGATCCATTGGGCCTTGGGGGTTCTAGAGTCAAATACCAGCAGTTTGATAATACATTAGACAGCCACCCTCACAGATCCCAAGGGATACGAGAGTGAGCTTTTATTATTGATTTGGCATTTCAATTCATGGCTGATGGTCCTTCAAGAGCACATGGCTCTCAAATCAGCGTCCATGGACAGCAATCTGGACACGACCAAGGAGCTTAGGGATTTAACACTTGCAATCTAATTTGGCTTGAAACTAGGGATTCAATTTCAACGGTAAACATCATCACAACCAAATTAAATCCAATTTGAACTGAAAAATACGGCTAAACTGAATTATTCATGAACTATCAAATTTTTTGGCCTGACTCAGCCAAACTCGGTAACTATGCTTTAACCCAAGCAGGTTAACTATACCAGCAACCCTTGTCAAATAATTACCCTTTTAATGAGCCTTCTCTGTAGATACCTTTAACTACCCAGGATTGTAGGGCACCTAACTTACCCGGAAGAAACAATTAAGCTTTGTAGGTTAATGAAACCAGAAACCCTCGTTAAGTGATTATCCTTTCAACTAGTTGATACTGATCTAATCAGGCCAAGCCTTGTAGAAAGAGCAACATACCCATTTATCTTTTATGGCTATCACACATGATTAGCTAATGATGTGGAGGTAAGTCATTCTAAAACATTTGGTTTACTGCAAACCCCATTTTGTACAGACTTTGTGTTTTGGATGATTGATACAATGATATGTCACTAGATTGTGTTGGTTGTTAATTTCAGACAGGAGTTGTTTATTTCCAGGGATGCAATCTAGTCTTCTTTTCTTACTCGGTCATTAGCCTCTGTGAGTTGCACCTTTTGTAGTTGAGGACTTTAACTAATACAGAAAGGATATTGCTGATCAGATGACAAGAAAATAAGCACACAGCAAAATATGCTTACCAGGATGACCTGTGTAAAATGGCCACAATACGACTTTCATTTTGTACAACCAGCTTGCTTTGAACATGATTCCTGCGTGTTTTATGTAATAATCAATATGATAAAGAAATTTCAAATGGTAATATTACAGATATGAAACAGCTTCAAGGCAACTCTCATTTTGTATGAGGTTTAGGAAATTGAACATCCCCATTGAAACCAGAAAGCCAAGCCACGAATGCAACCATCACCATCAACCAGGAAGCATAGAAGAAACAAAAGACCTCATTATTGAATGAAAGGTTTGCATTCTTCATCAACTCTACCCATAGCCTCTAATATTGAAGAATATGTAATCAAATTATAAGAAAATCCTTTAGAAGTCATTTCCTTCATTAATTTGACTGCTTCATCAAACATGCCTGCATTGCTAAGTGCACCAAGAACTGTGTTGTAAGATACTGCATCCGGCTGAATCCCTGAATTTTTCATTTTCTCAAACATCTTAAAGGCCTCTGTTGGCCCACCTGCCTTAGACAAACCATTCAAAACTATATTATGGGTACTAATATCAGGTTTACATCCTCGATCTTGCATTTTTTTAAGCCATGAGTGAGCTTCATCAACCATGCCTGCTCTTACCAGGCCAGACATTAATGCATTGTAGGAATACACATCAGGAACACATCCCTGTCTCTGCATTTCTTCAAAAAGTTTAATGGCTGCATCAATACGCCCTGCTTTACCAAGGTGTTTAATCATCACTGCATAGAGCCTTGAGCTGGAAGGAGTGCCATTTTCTTTCATTTCCTTAAATAATTCCACTGCCGCATCATATCGGCGTGCCTTACCAAGTGCATCAATCAAACTACAATAGGCAGCAGGGCAAGGCGGAAAGCCCTTCTCATCCATCTCTTCAAGAAGCATCAATGCCTTTTCCAATCTGTTAGCCTTGCATAAACCAGCAATTAGGATGGAATATGTAAACGAACTTGGAGGAATGCCTTTTCCTTTCATTCTCTCGAACCAATGCAACGCCTCGGATGTATTGTTAGCCTTGAAAAGAGCTTCCATGACACTGTTATATGTTACCACAGTAGGATTGCATCCTACAGTTTCCATCTGTCCAAATAGCTTCAGAGCATCATCAAGTAGGCCTGCATCACCCACAATATCGATCAGTTTGTTGAACATGACCACATCCGGAGAGCACCCATCCTTCTGCATATCTTGAAATATTCTGTATGCGTCTTGGACTCTCCCTGCTTTGCCCAACCCGTTTACTACTTCAGTGTATGTAAACACATTCGGTGTACAACGTTTATCCTTCATTTCCTGAAACAACTTCAAGGCATCTCTGCATCTGTTTGACTTAAACAAACTCCCAACCAGGATCGTATAGATCTTTGCACTAGGTTGCAGACCATTCTCCTTCATTTCATCAAAAAGCTTGATCGCAGAGTCCACATCTCCAATTTTGCCGAAGTTGGAGACAAGCATAGTATACGTTACCGTGTCCGGAAAACATTTCCCTTCATTGCACATTTCCCTGTAAAGCTCTTGCACCTTATTATGACAATTTGTTTTCATCAGCACACTAAACATGCAATTATAAGCATAAACACTGGGTTTGCACTTCTCTGTCTTGATGAGATAAAATATGGAAATGGCCTTTTCCACCATCTTTAATTTACCTAGTATCCTAACAATTTCAGACAATATGCTAGGATTTATGCCACAGTCGCTTTTCACCATCTTTTGCAGTGTCTGCCACATTTCCCCCACTAGTTCCGCCTGCGCTAAGCAACGAATGAGGGGCATATATGTGGTAGAATCATGCTTGAAATTTTTTTTCTTGGCAGCCCACTTGAAAAACTGTAACTTTACACCAATTTCTACATCAAGCTTCAATACCTCCCTAACCAATCTGTGATCCACCTTCAGCAGTAGGACTTCTATAGCCTTTTCAGCGTCAGGTCCCCACTTGAAAATCTTAAGGATTTTCAAAAACCTCTCATCTAGGTCCCTGGCTGAAGGATTTTTTCTGTTCATTTTAGCCATTCTTGATTGGGGATCCCCAGACCTAGTTTTAAGAGATGGGTTTTTAAACATCTCCACTATCCCATCTTGGCTGGAGGAATCATTGCTGTTGTTGGATGCTGAGGTATTGAATCCAAAAGTACCTATGATATTGTAGATGCTTGAGTTTATTAAGTTTATTTACATGGGTTTGATCTACTTCTCATCATAATCAACTCTCAATATCCGGAAAGAAAGAAAAAAGGAAATGGGAAGAATACCTGATTGCAATGAAGATGGTCTCAGCGGTGCAGAAGTCGTTGTTGAAAGTGCCCTCCTTACAACCAATGAGCTTATCTTCATGTTCTGTCTTCGCCTTCATTCACAAGGCAATAATCAACATGCCCGGAACTTTAAACAGAAAAAACAAGCACTATGTGAGGCCGATTGCCAAGGCCACTACGTGAGCTTCATCGTCGATTTTTTTTCGCGTACATACAATAATAAATTGGTGTGTGCTTGGATTCAGCCTCGGATATGAATTGGTCTTGGCTACCAGAGAAAGGTTACTATTCACACGCAAATGAGAGTTAAAGAGAGAGAATTGTGTATCCATTGTGTTAAGGATCCAATATTACTAGATTCCACCTTTTTTAGGGCCACTAAATTATTTTTGGCCAACACCCTTGCAATTTTGTACATTGAGGTGTGGTTGAATATTAGCAAAGTTTATTATAAAAAAAAAAGTTGTAAAGATGATAGAATATGTCATAATTAGGACACTGAGAATAATTATTATTAGTTATTATCCTAAATGTAGGTTGAATTATCATTTTTGTTTAAGAAAATCCATACAACCTAAAATGACTTGTTAGTGGTTTGTAAGGGAGTAGCCTTTCACTCTTGTCAAATGACTCAGGATGTTGAGTCATTAACTTGTTTACTTACATCCAAGGAAAACGAGCTCTTAACTAATCGAAAACAGTTTTAGATCTTACTCCATAATCATAAGACGATTAGTAGCAAAAGATTATTTCCAGGTAGAGGGATTGACTTCGGCGAATTTTTTTCTCTTTTTCCAAGTTAACTTCTATTAGATTTATTTTATCTATTGTTGTTGTGTTTGATTTTAAAATAGAAAAGATGGATATGAAGACAACATTCCTACATGGGGATTTGGAAGAAAAAATCTAGATGAATTAACCAGAAGGCTTTGTTGTGAAGGGAAAGAAAGAGCTAGAATACATGCTAAAAAAGTCCATGTATGGGTTAAAGCAATCACCAAGGATGTGGTGTCAAAATTTTGATACCTATATGTTGGGACTTGGCTTCACAAGAAACAAAGCGAATCATTGTGTGTATTTCAAATTAATCAGTGATCATCTCATTTATTTGGTATTGTATGTGGATGATATGTTGCTAATAGGAAACAACAAGGAGATTATCTAAGATATGAAAAATCAGTTGTCCTCTAAATTTGACATGAAGGATCTTGGTGCTACAAATTTAATTTTGGGCATGGAAATTAAAAGGGATCGGACAAACATGAAACTTTGATTAAATAAGAGGAAATATGTCGAGACAATATTGTAGAGGTTTAATATGTAGGAATGTAAACCGGTCAAGGTTCCTATTCGTGTGGGTGTGAATTTATATACAGATCAGTGTCCTGAGACATAAGAAGATGAAGAGGACATGTATTGCATTCCATATGCCAGTGTGGTTAGCAGTTTGATGTATGCAATGGTCTGTACTAGACCAGACATTGCACATGCAGTGGGAGTTTTGAGCAGGTATATGTCAAAACTAGGGAAGGAGCATTGGACGTCAATAAAGAGGGTTTTTAGGTATTTGTGTGGCATTACTAGTTATGTATTGTGCTACCAAGGAAGGTCGGGATTGGATAGAGTGTTGGACATACATGGCTTTGTGGATGTAGACTAGGCTAGAGATCTAGATCACAAAAGATCTACAAGCATGTATGTGTTAATATTATGGTAGCTGCGGGAGGTATTTACCCCCACGTGTTAACCTGACGAGAATAGAAGACTCCGGGAAGCAAGAGAAACCCTAATGAGTTGGCTAATAACCCTAGAAGCCTTGTCGGCTCAAGAAGATAATTTATATTAGGCTATTAGCCTCCAAGAGAAGAAATCGGCCAAAAATAATAATAATATACTGAACAGACACATACCCAGAAGGAGAAGTCGGCCCCAGCAAAACTGGTAGGATTACTATAAATACAGGGCGCCGGTTCTCATTTGTAGCATCTCAGAATTGCAGTTTCCCAGTAGGTGCGCACTGCAGTTACAGTCTGGTGCGTAGGTTTGGAGGAGGGTTGCAGGTGCAGCTGCAGCAGCGGCTAGTTCTCAGTATTGGCTTGAATATCTCTTGGCTAGGGTTTGGACTATCTGATCAGCTTTTTGTGATGCGCTATCCTTGGGGATTGATGCGCTACTCTTTGTTTGGCTATCTAGCCTAGGGTTTGCTTCCGGAGGAATTCTCAGTCAAGGTTAAGGTGCTTGGAGGGAGGCTTCGGCCTATGGTTGGGTGACGAAGGTATCGTCAATGGTAAAACGAGCACACCATCTTCTATATTCTAACAGTATGTGTTTATTCTGTTTAGAGGAGCAATCAGTTGGATGAGAAAAAGATAGTTTGTAGTGGCACTCTCAACTACATAATTTAAATACATGGCAACCATTCATGCAAGCAAGGAAGCAATATGGTTACAGAGATTGTGTTCATATATTGGGTTGGGACAACAAGCTATAAGGATAGATTGTGACAGTTAGAGTTCAATCTTCCTGGCGAAAAGCTCGACTTATCATTCTAAGACAAAGCATATTGATGTTTAGTATCACTTTGTGAGAGACATGGTTGAAGACAAGAAGGTGTTGCTAATGAAGGTAGACACTTTGGAGAATGTTGTGGATTCATTAACAAAATCTGTGAGCACCGAGAAGTTCTCTTGGTGTAGAGGATCTATGGGCATTGTTGCCATGGAGTTTTGACTATGTAATCTTGTAACCCCCTATATGAAAATAAAACAACAAGTGGGAGAATGTTGGGTATGTGTTATATTCTTTGCAAAATTGATTCCATGTATTGTACACTGGTATGGGAGCAAGGGGGGGGGGGTTAGTCTGCCCTCGAATTATTTTTTTTGTGTGGTTTCTTCCATCCATTTTGGTGGTTTTTTGCATCTATTTTTTGCAGTTTTTCGGCACATGGTTTTCTCCTATGGTTTTCTAATTAAGGTTACAGAATTAGGGTTGTTGATTAATCCAGGTCAATGGATTAGGGGTTTGGATGCCACATATATATTGTATTGTAAATAATGAAGAATGATGATGAATAAAAAAGATTAGAGGTGCGGCTCTAAACAAGTTGTTGGTTTTCCTGGTTTGAGTTTCCAGGGCAGGAATATTTGTGTAATGTGTGTGTATGTCATTGTATCTTTTTTGTTTTTATTAAGAATCTGTTTGCACTAATTAATTGTACAAGGTTAAAATCTACAATTTTAAACTTTTGACAATAATTAGAATGAATACTTTGTGATATTGATATGTATACATTGTGGTTTCTCTCATGCATTTTATGGGTGCTAGATTTCCCTTGAAAATGAGAATATTCACTCAGGTACTAGTAGAAAAAATGTTTTCATTTCATTTTCCCTCCTTTCGGTCTATATTTGAAGTTGCATTATGTAAGTGGTAATAGTTCTGGTTTAATTTTGCATAAATGAACAATTCATGGTTAGAGAAATATATTAAAGATTCCTAAGAAAATAATCATTTGTTCAATGTGATTAAGATTATTCATTGTGTGGTGAAGAAAGCAACCTAGGCTCTTCATTGAATTTACAAGTATGCAGTGCCACCTTTCATTTATGGTGGATTGCGATTTTAGTGTACTAATGTCCTTTAATTGTCCTTTTAACAATACTATTCCCATGGTTTTACAATTTTGAAATGTTTTCACATAGGATTGTTGCATTTGCTTACATTGAGGGAATTTTCTTGTCTCGCAAGTAGTCTACTATTTTTTTTAAATCATTCTTCTATGTAAACTCTTTTTACTTGTCCACTTGGATAATTGGGTCTATTTATTTTAGTTAAAAGCAAAGGTTTTAAAAAACATATATACGTTGGGTTTTTTTATTATCTGTCTTAGTATTTAATTAATCTAGGGTTAAGATGGATCTATGTTAGATCTTAACCCATACTAGTTGAAGTAAGCTAAATGGACATAGATAATTAATATCTATGTTTTATTTTGTAAGTTAGCACTCTATTCCATTAATAATATACATAAAGTTTACATAAAGTGCATGTTACCCCTCATTTTGCATAAGGGTTGTACTAGTGAATTTCTTCACTACCCATGTGATTTTCATCACAAAGAGCTTTGGATAGTTGGGGCATTCACTTGGTTCCATGGATTGTTGATGACATGGATGATGATGTGCTATATGTTTTGATGATGTATTGATTTATCATATGATGTTCCAGTCGTCACTTCTTACTAGATGGTTGTACATGATGATGTATAGTTCCCTTGGTGGAGCGCCCTAGCATTTTGGGGCTAAGTGGACATTGCATGGGGTTCATCATATAATTTTGCATTTTCACAACTCTCGAGGCATCTTCACAACTTCTGAGACAGTTCACAACTATTGATGCATTGGTCACAAAACCCTAAGAAATGTAGGGCTATTCTTCATGCACTTGGACCTCTCATGCCATGCCACATCGTAGATATTGGAGTGCTCAACCTGTTCGCACAGTGGAGGCACGTGTTGTTAGAATATAGAATATGGTGTGCTCATTTTACCATTGATGATACCCTCATCACCCAACCACAGGCCGAAGCCTCCCTCCGAGCACCTTAACCTTGACTAAGAATTCCTCTGGAAGCAAACCCTAGGCTAGATAGCCAAACAAAGGGGAGCGCATCTCTCTCCAAGGATAGCGCAACACAAAAGATTGATCAGATAGTCCCAAACCCTAGCCAAGAGATATTCAAGCCAAAATTGAAACTAGCTGCTATTACAGCTGTACCTGCAACCCTCCTCCAAACCTGCGCACCAAACTGCAACTGCAGTGCGCACCAACTGGAAAACTGCAATTCTGAGATGTTGTCAAATGAGAACTAACACCCTGTATTTATAGTAATCCTACGAGTTTGTTGGGGTCGACTTCTCCTTCTGGGTATGTGTCTGTTCAGTATATTATTATAATTTCTGGCCGACTTCTTCTCTTGGAGGTTAATAGCCTAATATAAATTATCTTCTTGAGCCGACAAAGCTTCTAGGGTTATTAGCCAACTCATTAGGGTTTCTCTTGCTTCCTAGAGTCTTCTATTCTCGTCAGGTTCACACATGGAGGTAAATACCTCCCACAACTACCATAATATTAACACTCCCTCCTAGCTAGAGAGGTATTTACAGGTAATGGACTTGAGCACAAAATATACCATTTACCCGATAGCATCAATATAGTCATCTAGACTATTTCATGAGCATCACCATCATCATCAGCTGCATCATCTCTCAAAACCATACTTCATCTGAGTAGTTAGATATGATGCTGGATAAGTCACTCTCACCATGGAGTGATACAAGATGAGTAAAAGGTTCTGAACTGTTTTCCGTCTGGAAAATCTCTATTCATCATTCATCTAAATGATCATCATCTCCAATAATTTGCTTATAGTCTTCAAGGCAATTAGAACAAGAATAGAACACAACTATGTCTATTCATAATAGTACACAACTACAATCCAATGGTTAACTACCACATCAAGTAACACACAAGTACTTGATCAACAACGTATAGTTGCGAACAGTGAAACATATTCACCACAATAGTCCTCATCTACTATCATATAGTCTTCATAACAAACATCTGAGAGCATCCTGCATAGAAACAATGTTATGATAGAAACTGTATCATCTGGGCCAATCTTTCACTCACGTCTGTGAGATCTGAAAGAATGTCTGCCACCACAGTAGTCTTCATCTGCA
>SNQJ01S0012990.1:184998-196326 GCA_010110895.2 Picea sitchensis
AGACCATTGCGTACTATGTTCACCAATTCCTTTTCTGAGGTGATCTCTTCAATAGCTTGTAGTTGATCTCTTAGCTGGGCGATCCTTACAAAGTATGATGTTATGTTGTCGTCATCATTCATCTTCATGTCACGGAGCTCATTATTCAGACTCATAACTTGTCCAATGTTTCTGACTGAGAAGAGATTTGTTAGGGCATCGTACATCTTCTTCGATGAGTCAAGATGGGAGATGCAGGGTATCAAGTGGTCTTTTATGGAATCCACTATGATACTCATGGCATTGATGTCAACATCTTTGAACTTCTCTATAGCTGCAACGTTCTACGGTTCCTTCTCTTCTCCTTCTGTAAACTCTGGCTTCACGATATTTCCTTTCATAATATCCAACACTTTATTCTTAGCAAGGATGAGGTCAATCCTTATCTTCCATGCTCTGAAGTTAGAGGCTCCATCTAGTTTGTTCTCAGACTTCATAGAGTTCGTCATGGCTTGCTTGACTTGGTCAAACCCTAGATTTGATCGAAAATCCAAACTTCATGTCTTGGCCTTCTGAGAGTACCAGGAGATGCGTTGGGCTAGGGTGCACTAATCTATCTAGAGATTAGGTCAATCTCGTCACTTAAGGTGCTTTGACAAGAGGTTTAGGGTTTCTACAACTGCTTCTGCTGGTAACCCTAGCTGCAGTGCTTTTGGAAGCTACTCCTGCTAGTAACCCTAGCGGAAGTTCCTCAACGAGCTCAATATCTAGCGGCTATGTTTCCTTCCAGTGTTTTACGCTGACTGAAGGGGTGTGGGCCCATAACCTGTTAGAATATAGAAGATGGTGTGCTCGTTTTACCATTGACAATACCCTCGTCACCCAACCACAGGTCGAAGCCTCCCTCCGAGCACCTTAACCTTGACTGAGAATTCCTCCGGAAGCAAACCCTAGGCTAGATAGCCAAACAAAGGGGAGCACATCTCTCTCCAAGGATAGCGCAACACAAAAGACTGATCAGATAGTCCCAAACCCTAGCCAAGAGATATTCAAGCCAAAACTGAAACTAGTCGCTGCTGCAGCTGTACCTGCAACCCTCCTCCAAACCTGTGCACCAGACTGCAACTACAGTGCGCACCAACTGGAAAACTGCAATTCTGAGATGTTGTCAAATGAGAACTAGCACCCTGTATTTATAGTAATCCTGCCAGTTTGTTGGGGCCAACTTCTCCTTCTGGGTATGTGTCTGTTCAGTATATTATTATAATTTTTGGTCGACTTCTTCTCTTGGAGGCTAAAAGCCTAATATAAATTATCTTCTTGAGCCGACAAGGCTTCTAGGGTTATTAGCCAACTCATTAGGGTTTCTCTTGCTTCCTAGAGTCTTCTATTCTTGTCAAGTTCACACATGGAGGTAAATACCTCTCGCAACTACCATAATATTAACACATGCCGCATAGTTTGACAAGATGTCCACCTTGGATGATGCATTACTTAGCCATGGGGGATTATGTTTGGCACGTATGGACCTTCTTGGACTTCCCTTGATTCGAGGATATGATTAGCATGATCTAAGGAGGAGGTTACACATTGGAGACCTCACATATGATAGTTGGAGCTAATTTTAGGGAAATTTTAGGGAAGTCGTCCCTTCTTTTCATGGAGATGGTTGAGTTTTATTCACATCCCACATGTTGAGGCCTTGTTCATGGATCCACTTGCTTAATTTGAGGATGACATCCACTTTGGAGGCTACTTTGCACATTTTATCATGCTTGTTGATGGAACATCTCATCTTGGAAAAGATCTAGGATGTTCCAAACCCTAGATTTAGTGTTCATTACATGTTTTGAGGGCGACCGAACTTCAAGAGAAGTTAGATTTTGACAAGTGTCTAAATTTCTGCTAGATCAACACCATTAGATGCATAATGGCTATTGGATTTATAAAATGTGGTCATAATATAAATTCAGAATTATTTTTTTGGCATAGTTATGTTGCTTTTAACATCAGTCATGAGATAAGTTTGGTTGCAATTCTAACCATTCATTTAAGGAACGATTCACCTCTTTTTCTTGAGGATTTGGGTTATTTGAGGAGGTCATTATTAATATATGCACATGGTGAAAAGCACCCTATATCTTGAGGCCACATGGCCCATATTTTATGCATCTATTAGAGGTCATCCACTGATGGGAGCTTCTATTCATTGGTTGTTGGGATGTTTCACCTTGGAGAGATACACATCCACCTTGGAGGAGATCTAGGAGGTTTTCATTGCCTACTTTGAGGAGTTGGTTTTGGATTTATCCACTTGGAGGATTTTGGAGGCTATACATTGCACCGTTGACTTATCTTCTTCCCTCTTTGATGGAGATATCCCACTCTCTTGGGCCTATTTTTGTTGAAGACTTGTACATGTGGACTTGACCACTCCATTATTTTATGTATTGTTGAATAATTAGTTGGAGGAAATAATGATTTACTCCTCCCTAGGATAGATCTAGGGTTTTCACATGAGGTACTATTATTCTATTGTAAAGGAAGTTGAGATAGACTCTATATAAAGAGTAGCTCTTCTTCATGCTTGGATTTTTGGAGCTTCCACTCCTTGGAGCTTAATTGACATATCTTTCTTAGAGCATACATTGTGTAAAGGTTTCTTTCTTTGTGCATGTTGGTGTCAATTCTTGAAGTTTCTCTATCTTGGTTCTTATTTAGTGCATAAAGATTGATGGTGAAATGCTTAAGTCTTCCACAAAGTAACTAGATCAATCTATTGAAGGGATTATTGCTTTTATCACTCATGTTTTCTTGTGACTCATCTTCAACAAATCTTTCCTACATCTATTTACTATGCGATTTTGTCTCATGACTAAGTAAGAAATCATCAACAATATCTTTTGTTGTCTATGTATTAACCATCAGGTCATGTGTATCACAAATAACATCAACCATCTACATTAGGGATTTTGGGTCACAAGTTGCATCAACCTTTTATACGAGGTCATATGTTGCAAAAGTAACATCCATCATTGGTATTAAGTCGTTTTTGGCACACGTGGCATCAACCATGTTATCAATTTATTTCTCCTTTTGAATTAATTTTAGCTTAAGTGCTTTAATCAATTGATCCTTCATATCAATTTGATTGTGAAGATCAATAACCCAATTATGCAATTCATGTTTGGAGACTTGTAATTCCTTGAGTTTTTTATTGGATTTTTGTAAGTGCTTTACTCCTTTACCAATTTGTTTAGAATTTTCACTTGTTATGCTCACTTGTACTCACTCTCTTGTACTTGTTTCTTTTATATCATGCTCACTTTCTAGCTGTCAACCTTAGAGTGTCAGGCACCACCAAGAATGCACCCCAAAGTGTGATTACAATGACTTGGACTTTGATGAATCACTTGACCTCCTTATTCCATTTCAGACAAGTCTCTTTTGCCAATTTTAAAATGAAAAACATTTTATTGAATTAAAAGGGTTTGCAACTCCACCCTTTTTACAATTCAATGACTTGGATTAAATTATTTATAATTCTTCAGTTTTTACAATTCAACTCATGTATCAAAGAAATGATGCTCTTGATGGATTTACAATTTGCCACTTAGTGTCAAATATTTGAAATGACACATAACCTTTTACCAATTTACAAAAATGGTAAGTTTGAGAGGACTTCAAAACACTTAATTGTTGCAATCACCATTGCACTACATGAGTGCATGAACATTAGAATTTGTATTCTTGTTTTGTTTTCCAAAATAAAGATTAGTGTCAAATACTAGACACAAAGTAGAGTACACATCATACACAATTGAATACAAACACAAATTGTTCCTTAGATCCCCTTAATCGAATTTCAAGACAGGTTTAGGACACATAAGCCGAATAAAAATATGATTTTATTATGATATCCTTTGTGTAGCATGTTATCCCCATTTTGTGGATAACTAAGGAGATGACGTCTCTGTTGAAATATTGTAACTGCAACGGGTATTCTACTTATTATTATTATTATTTGAGTCATTTATTTATAGATCAAATCCCCTTTTGTGGATTGATCATGTCGGGCATTGTAATTGACCAAATCACCTTTTGCGGATTGGTCAAACCCTAATTGTATTATGCAAATTGAGAAGTCGGTCCGAGGCTAATTAAAGTGGTTTCAACCACTAAGAAGACAAGTCGACCTTGCCCAATGAAGAGACACCTTTTCAGCACCTGCCAGTTTGTATAAATAAAGGAAGCCAACACCTCATGTGTACACTCACTCAGCTCACTCATCTAGTGCGCAAGTTTGAAGGAAGTTGTAGTTGTCGGTTGTCGGAAGAAGGAAGAGAGAGAGGCACATTTCTTAGTAGAGGATAATCTCTAGTGTTTGGTTTATTGTCTTAGCATTGTATTGACTATCTATATTAAGGAAGTTTTTGCTAGGTTTTCTTCCCCATGAGGGTTTCCCAGGATAAATGTTGTGTATCTTGTGAGTGTGTTTCTTTAAGTGATCCTATCTATGTTATGGTTATCTAGTAAATTGAAAAAAAACCTAATATTAGCTCAAAACTTAACAGTCTCGAGGCCCCCAGGTTGCAGATATGGAGTGTTGAGAGACTACATGACCAGTAGTACCATTTGCACAGATGGAAAACCCACTCACCACCACAGATGGTCACAAGTTTTCAGATGGCATCCACCACACCAGTTGGCTTCTAGAAGGAAGTGGGCCTTGCTCCATGAGGTAGAAGTCAGTATTATGGTGACCATCATTTCAATATTTAATCCATTTGATTACGTTGTATCTTAGATTGCTCTAGATTTCATGATATGTGCTTGGACATTATGCCTTTTTCCCTGCTTCACCTTAGTGGTTGACATTGTTCCCTAGTAAGTGGTTTTCCTTGGGGATGGGTTTGATACTGGGAACTCCCTTAATGAGCCATTGTATCGTTCTTCACCATACTTACCACTTTCCATCATTATTCCCCTCCATTTCCTTATCTCTTGGGATTTTAGGGTATATTAACCCAAGAAGGGGTTGTCCCTCGTTCTATGGGAAGAAGGGTCTAAAGGCCCAGAGGATTTGGTGTTGGGTAAAAGATTAAAGTCTGATATAAACCTTCCAGATGCTTTGTCGAGGGATAACCCAAGAAAGCAATGAAACACTTATCTTTGAATAAATGGGACCCACAATATAACAAATAAATGCTTGAAAGGTTAATTGAAGGATATAAGGTCTCATCACGAGCCGACCTATCATGCCCATGGATATCTAGTGGTATGACATTGTCATCATATGGTCATGAAACCAGGGCAATGGCTCTCAGTTGCATGGCTGAGAGAAAGGGGGTCTCATCACGAGCCAACCTTCTCATTTCCACTAGGTTTTTGTGGGTGACATTGCCATCACCTGGTCAGCACGCGAGGGCAATGACCTTCAATCTCTCCTTATGTTATTATGAAAGAAAATATAAAGAAAGAAAGATAAAAGGCAATTTATGGGCTTGGAAAAACTGCATTGTGGACGAAGGTACCACACACCCTCTATAAAGGCACCCATGAACGAGACACTAAAACCCCTTGTATGTCATGAGCCCTATGCCCATTGAGTCTTGACCCCAACCACTTCATCCACTTTGCATGGCTTAGAGAGGGATCTCTTGGAAACTCTCTTTAACCTAGGGAAAGATCTACCTAATATGACACCTCGTCAACCCTCCCATGTTCAAGCTTGACAAGTCGCATAGTGTCTTTGAGTTGTTAATTGTTTGATATAGTGATTTTTGATGCACATGCTTAGATGGATTATTTGTTGATTGAATTCACTTATCATGATGTTATGACTTGAGATCCTTCAAGGGCGTGCTCATTTTTCTTTGTAGGTCCTATTTGGTGGACAGTTTTGGGAGAACAAGAGTAGCTTGGGCTTCCATGGGGCTACAAGCCCACAAGTTGGAAGCCATGGATCCACATGTCGGATGAGAGAGATCATACTTGGACAACCTAGCCCAACCCTCACTTGCCAAAGGATTTTCCTAGGAGGGGAAAAACGTTCTACTTTTGAGCTTGATGTCCTGATTTTGGGGCTAGGGCATGGTGGTGAAGTGCCACTCTTTTGACACATGGACGTTTGAGGAGGAGGAAGGTCTTCACCCTGATGAGAGTGCTTAGATGCTTGACATGTGGCCTTTGGATGCCTATCCATGCTTCTCCAACACCAATGACTTCCTCAAAGTGGAAAAATGTCCCCTAAAGGGGTGACATCCTCCTAATTTAGGGTTTTATTTGTGCAAAAAGTGAAATTTTAAGTGAATTGTTTAATATTACTTTGTTAAGGGGGAAATATTAGGGTTGTTGACCCCTAATCTTGTGGTTTACTCCTTAATTTGTGGACAAACTATGTTAGCTACATTTTGTATAAATAGAGATCATAGGATCTCATTTTAAACATAACTTTCCCTCTTGTGAGATGCCTTGGTCTGAAATTTGCGCCACACTTGGCTCTTTTTACCTCTTGTGCACTTTTTTATGGCTATCTATTGGTGAATGGTTGGTGGAAGTCTAGCGCTAGCCTTGGATGATGCTTTTGTAGCTCTTATGGTGGATTGTCTTGGCATTTCTCTTGATCTTGGTATGGTTTTCTACTATTATGCTATCATTTGGTTCAAGTGAAGTATTGTTATGCTAGGAGCTAGGTGGGAAGTATAAGGGCATACACCCCCACCATAGTCTTCATCATTTTATTACTTCATCTCATTGATTATACAAGGGTTTGCTAAGAGAAGTATAAGGGCATACACCCTCTTAGCTTAAACCCTAGCCTAGAGAAACTTGCCTTGGGAAGTAAAAGGGCTTACACCCCCAAGGAGGTAGCTTCTCTAAGATATTTTTTTGTTTGACTCCATCAAACCAATAGTAAAGGCACTAGTCATACTTTTTTTGCATTGGAGAAATAAAATATTGCATTGGGAAATGTAAATTTCGGTCATTTTTACTTCTTGCAAAGTGGATTGTACTCCTTATGCCTTGGGTACCTCACATCCACTAGGACGTCCATGTCAAGGGGATACTTCTTGCTGCTGTTACAAAATTGCATCTTCAGCCATTAGGGCTGCAGAAACCCTAACTCATTTGCTTGAATACCTCTCTTATCAACCATTGGATTTTGCTCAAAGTTTGCACACTTACTCTCCTTGGCCTAACAAACTTTTTGGCAAAGTTTGAGGGGATTTCAGTGGTTGATTTTCTTGCTGTAATACATTGAATGTTACAGACATAAGGCTGAATAATTTGCTGCAGACAAGTATTTACAACAACCTTATCTTTTGTGCTAGAATATTGGATTTTCATCTTGAGTTTAGCTAGTCTTTCTCTAGCATTTTCTACTTGATCTATAACACTTATTGAGCAGCTTATATTACCATTTAATTGCTTATATATAATGTTATATATTTCTACAAATTAGGGACAACAAGCTTAACTTTCTGATCCAACTAACATATATCATTGCAAAGTGTCTTTTCTTGTGTCTTGGGTAGGTACAATCATCCAGAGAAGTACTATACCTGTGGGGCAATAATTACTTGACTTGCAAGGCATCTCTCCCTACCTTTTATTCCACTTAGAATTGACCTCTAGGGGCTTCACTTCCATTTCCCTCCATCTCCATCTCAATCTTCCTAGGGTCACCGGGATCGCCTCCCTAGAGTGACCTAGTCACCCTTGAAGTGTGGGACCTACATCGAGGTGACATTGGGTGCATGATTCCCAAGTTGTATCTCTTTCTTTGTGGTTGGGTCGGGCTTTTCCCAACCTACAACTTGCACTATAACATTTTGGTGTTGTTACCGGGCAGGATTTTGAATCCTCTTCGTACCCTAATGACATTTTGGTAAGCTATCCCAAATCCTTTCCCTTAGCTTACCTGACGACTCCACCCTAGGGATGTTTCCTTTCCACCTTTCTTGATGAGTTCATTTTGAAACTCATCTGGAGACTCCCCCTTCCCAGAACCCTTTTTTCCCCAAACCTTTTCCCCCTGGGAGGTTCAAGCCTTTTAAGGTTTACCAAAGAAGGCCTCCTCTCAAGTTTCTCGTTGCTAAAACCCTTTTCTATAAATCCCTTCCTCTTTCTCCAATGGCTCACCCTTGAGCAAGAGACCTCTACAAACCCCTTAACATGGCCAATATCCAAGGTTACCCTAACAAGATGCCAACATAAGTCAACAAGTGGTTGCCAAAGTTCCCAGGAAACAATGTGATAACTACCGAAGACCACATTTATGTCATGGGACAGGATATGGACAATGCAGATATTGATCATGATGATGTGGCCATGAGACTATTCACTTCATCATTGATTGAAGAATCTCTTGATTGGTTCAAGGGACTCCCTGATAATCATATCACAGCCTATGATGTTTTTCCACCTTATTTAGAAGCAGATGGTTGAGAAAAGCAAATGGTGGGATGCTTGGAACTCAGTTCAATCAAATAAAGTAAAAGGAGAATGAAACGGTAAAGGAAATTCATTTCAAGATTTGACAGGTTGTACAATCAAATTCTAACAGATTACTGTCCTACAACATCATCGGTTCGTCTCCTTTACATGAACGCCTATGAAGGGCAGTTCTGATACATTCTTAAAAATAAAAATCCCACATCGTTGGCAGAGGCTAAAGAATTGAGTATCGACAATGAAGAGAATCTCCTTGATTCAAAAATATAACCTTTTCAGTATCCCCGCAACAAGACAGAATCAAGGATGAAGGTTTCCAACAACAATGTTCCTGATCTGATTACTCTCATAACTCAGAAGATAGACCAAATGGATACTCAGTTTGTTCAGGTGCAAAATCAACTTATTAATCGTATGACTACATTGGAAAGAAATCAATATGCTCTCAGACCTCAATTTTCCATACTACAAAGAGTTTCCACCAGTTGGAAACCAAGACCTCAACAAGAGGCAAGAGACCCAGATACTTTGAAACCTGTTGGGATAGTTGATATAGAAGCTTGGTGTCTCTCGTGCCAAGAACCGCATAGGGAAGATGAGTGCCCCCGATAAGACAAAGATTATCCTGACGATATAAACTTCATGATTTGCAATCTTAACAATGAACATGTTACTCAAGAACAGATCAATGAAACCAAAAGAATAGGAGAAAGAGAGGGGAGAATCTGGGCCTTAAATAAACTAACAGCTAATCAAAAGAAGGAAGTAAGGAGGAGGGAAATTCTAACCTACAGAACAAAAAATGCTTCATCCCCTCCATTACAACCTGATACTCTTCTTCCAACAATAGAAAAGGTGGATCCACCACCTCCACCGTCATTATGTGAGTTTCTTCCTAAGCCAACTCCTACATATGACATTCAGTTGAATACAGATGTAGCAAACACGTTTGGAAAACTAAACATGACAGTCCCAATGACAGAGATGTGTAAGATCCCTTCTGTAAAAAGGGAAGTTTTGAGGATATTACAGGTGCCAGCTGAGAAGGAGGATCCTCCCATCATGTTAAACACTATGTATCTCGATCGGCCAAAAGACAAGAACCCTCCCTTATATCTCTCATTAGGCATGAATGGCCTCCACTTGAAAAACTGTATGCTTGATTCATGGGCCTCAACAAATGTCATACCATTGAAGGTGATGAAACAACTTGGTTTGAATATAACCCAACCTTATGGAAATGTTTGTGGTATTTATTCAAGAAGAGTTAAGGTCTTGGGAGTATGTGAAGACGTTGAGGTATTTCTAATAGATTTTTCACATATCAGCATCCTCATGGACATATTGGTGATTGATGTCCTTGATGCCTGGGGGATGTTCTTGTCGAGGACTTGGGCCTCATCCCTTGGAGGTTTTCTTAGTATGAACCTTACACATGCATATTCCCATGGGCGATGGCACGTATGAGATCTTACATAACAGGGAAAAGAAAGATACACATGTGATGAATTTGAGGGGGGCCAACTATGTCAGTGAACACTGCCATGATATACCTCCACAAATTATTGAGTATGATCCATCCAAGTTAGCCTTCATGCATGAAGATGCAGTAGATATGTTTCTCCCATGGACAAATAAAAAGAAGATTGCACAATACAATAGGAAGGAGCCAAAATCTATTCATATTATACAAAAGGAAGATGAGAAAAATGAAGAATTCATCGAAGATACAGTCCACACAGAGCCTCCATATGATGAGAATACACCTTGCATCGATTTAAATGAAGGAAGTATTGTGCTCATGTGGTACAAAAGAAAGGGAAATCCCAGATACAAATAGAAAGACAACAATTCTTGGCTTGGCCCTTACATCATCAGGAAGAAGTCTGACAAAGAAAGGTACTATATGACAACATTAGACGGGAGAAAGATGCCACTACCAGTAGATGGGTCTCTTCTCCAACCTCACATCCAGGTCACATGAATTCTTCAGGGCCCGTGCCCTAGGTAAGTAGGTAAGTCATTTTGTTTCCCTGTATTTTGCATCTTGATTGCTCATACTAGTTTTGATGCATTTCATTTTCATTCTACTCTACTTGCATATTGATTTCATGCTTAGTTTATAATTTTTTGAAAAAATGTCAAAATTTTCTTGCTCTAGTTTAGTGGGTTTTGATTATGATCATATGAGAACAAGGATGAGTAGGTCATCCTGCACTTGACAATTTGATGTTTCCTTGCAGGCCCAAGTCTACCAGGAGATGTTGTGGTTCTCATGCACTATAGGACGAGCACATGTCCCCAAGTAGGAGCCAGATGTTATCCCCATTTTTTGGATAACTAAAGAGATGATGTCTTGAGGCCCTCGGGTTGTAGATATGGAGTGTCGAGAGACTACATGACCAACAACACCCTTTGTACAGATGTAAAACCCACTCACCACCACATATGGTCACATGTTTGCAGATGGCATCCACCACACCAGTTGGCTTCCGAAAGGAAGTGGACCTTGCTCCATGAGGTACAAGTCAGTATTATGGTGAGCATTGTTTCAATATTTAAGCCATTTGATTATGTTGTATCTTATATTTCTCTAGATTTCATGATACATGCTTGGAAATTATGCCTTTTTCCCATGCTTCGCCTTGGTGGTTGACATTGTGCCCTAGTCATTGGTTTTCCTTGGGGATGGTTTTGCAACTGGAAACTCCCTTAATAAGCCATCGTATTGTTCCCGACCATACTTACCACTTTCCATCATTATTCCCCTCCATTTCCTTATCTCTTGGGATTTTAGGGTATATTGACCCAAGAAGGGGTTGTCCCTCATTCTATGGGAAGAAAGGGCTAAAGGCCCAGAGGGGTTGGTGTTGTTGGACACACCTACCACAC
>SNQJ01S0012990.1:196336-217388 GCA_010110895.2 Picea sitchensis
TCAATTACTTGACATCAACCAATGACATCAATCAAACCAAACCATTTACATCAATGACATATGATCCAACAATCTCCCAAGTAATCAAACCATTGGCATCAATGACAAACCATTGGCATCAATGACAACATGATCCAACAGGTGTTGGGTAAAAGATAAAAGCCTTATATAAACCTTCCAGATGCTTCACCCTGGGATCACCCAAGAAATCAATGAAACACTTATCTTTGAATAAAGGGGGCCCACAATATAATAAAGAAATGCTTGAAAGGTTAGTTGAAGGATAGGAGATCTCATCATGAGCCGAACTATCACATCCATGGATATCTAGTGGTATGAAATTGTCATCATCTGGTCACCAAACCAGGGCAATGGCTCTCAGTTGCATGGCTAAGAGAAAGGGGGTCTCATCACGAGCCAACCTTCTCATTTCCACTAGGTTTTTGTGGATGACATTTCCATCCCCTGGTCACCACGCGAGGCCAATGACATTGAATCTCTCCTTATGCTATTATGAAAGAAAATATAAAGAAAGAAAGATAAAAGGCAATTGATGGGCTTGGAAAAAGTGCATTGCGGACGAAGGTACCACACACCCTCTACAAATGCACCCATGAATGAGACACTGCGACCCCTTGTATGTCATGAGCCCTATGCCCATTGAGTCTTGACCCCAACCACTTCATCCACTTTACATGGCTTAGAGAGGGATCTCTTGGAAACTCTCCTTGACCTAGGGAAAGTTCTACCCAAAAGGACACCTCGTCAACCCTCCCATATTCAAGCTTGACAACTCGCATAGTATCTTTGAGCTATTAATTGTTTGATATAGTGATCTTTGATGCACATTCTTAGATGGATTATTAATTGATTGGATTCACTTATCATGATGTTATGACTTGATATCCTTGGAGAGCATGCTCATTTGTCTTTGCAGGACCTAGTTGGTGGACAGTTTTGGGAGAATAAGCCTAGCCTTGGATTCCATGGGGCTACAAACCCACAGGTTGGATGCCATGGGCTTGCATGTCGGATGAGAGAGATCAGACTTGGATAACCTTGATGATGACTTGGACAACCTTTCCTAGCCCTCACTTGCCAGACGATTTTCCTAGGAGGGGCAAAACGTTCTACTTTTGAGCTTGACATCATGCTTTTAGGGCTAGGGCATGGTGGTGAGGTGACACTCTTTTGACACATGGATGTTTGAAGAGGAGGAAGGTCTTCACCATGATGAGAGTGCTTAGATGCTTGACATGTGGCCTTTGGAGGCCTACCCATGCTTCTCCAACACCAACAACTTCCTCAAAGTGGAAAAACGTCCCCTAAACAAGTGACATCCTCCTAAATTAGGGTTTTATTTGTGCAAAAAGTGAAATTTTAAGTAAATTGTTTAATATTGCTTTGTTAAGGGGGAAATATTAGGGTTTTTGACCCCTAATCTTGTGGTTTACTCCTTAATTTGTGGACAAACTATGTTAGCTACATTTTGTATAAATATAGATCATAGGATCTCATTTTAAACATAACTCTCCCTCTTGTGAGAGGCCTTGGTCTGAAATTTGTGTCGCACTTGGCTCTTTTTATCTCTTGTGCACTTGTTTATGGCTATATATTGGTGAATGGTTGGTGGAAGTTTGGTTCTAGCCTTGGATGATGATTTTGTAGCTCTTATGGTGGATTGTCTTGGCATTTCTCTTGATCTTGGTATGTTTTTCTACTATTATACTATCATTTGCTTCAAGTCAAGTATTGTTATGCTAGGAGATAGGTGGGAAGTATAAAGGCATGCACCTCCACCATAGTCTTCATCATTTCATTGCTTCATCTCATTGATTATACAAGGGTTTGCTAAGAGAAGTATAAGGGCATACACCCTCTTAGCTTAAACCCTAGCCTAGAGAAACTTGCCTTGGGAAGTAAAAGGGCTTACACCCCCAAGGAGGTAGCTTCTCTAAGTTTTTTTTTTATTTGACTCCATCAACCCAATAGTAAAGGCACTAGTCATACTTTTTTTGCATTGGAGAAATAAAATATTGCATTGGAGAACATAAATTTCGGTCATTTTTACTTCTTGCAAAGTGGATTGTACTCCTTATGCCTTGGGCACCTCACATCCACTAGGGTGTCCCCATCAAGGGGATACTTCTTGCTTCTGTTACAAAATTGCATCTTCATCCATTAGGGCTGCAAAAACCCTAACTCATTTGCTTGAATAACTCTCTTATCAACCATTGGATTTTGCTCAAATTTTGCACGCTTACTCTCCTTGGCCTAGCGCACTTTTTGGCAAAGTTTGAGGGGATTTTAGTGGTTGTTTTTCTTACTGTAATTCATTGAATTTTACAGCCATAAGGCTGATATAATTTGCTGGAGACAAGTATTTACAACAACCTTATCTTTTGTGCTAGAATATTGGCTTTTCATCTTGATTTTAGCTAGTCTTTCTCTTGTATTTTCTACTTGATCTCTAGCACTTATTGAGTAGATTATAGTACCATTTACTTGATGATATATATTGTTATCTATTGATGCAAATTAGGGACAACAAGCTTAACTTGTTGATCCAACTAACATATATCATTGCAAAGTGTCTTTTCTTGTGTCTCGGGCAGGTACAATCATCCAGAGAAGTATTATACATGTGGGGCAGAAGTTACTTGACTTGCAAGGCATCTCTCCCTACCTTGTATTCCACTTAGAATTGACCTCTAGGGGATCCACTTCCATTTCCCTCCATCTCCATCTCAATCCCCCTAGGGTCAACGAGATTGCCTCCCTAGAGTGACCTGGTCACCCTTGAAGTGCGATACCTACATTGAGGTGACATTGGGTGTAGGATTCCCAAGTTGTAGCTCTTTCTTTGTGGTTGGGTCAGGATTTTCTCAACCTACAAATTACGCTATAACATAGCCAAAATGGTGTGACCAAATACAATAAGAAGGATTCAATCATATTCATATCCCAAGTTTTTTCTCAACTTTTACAAGCCTTTAACCTTTTGCATATGGCATTGTTTCTCCCTTTCAATGAGAAGATAAACTACATTCTATATACATTTTGATTATGCTAATTGATTTCAAGCAAAATAATAACAATTGATTGATAATACTTTCAAAAGGCATCGTTTTTTAGCTCCCACGTACTCCTTTTTTGTTTGAGACAAAGGCACAATTATATTGAACCTTTACCAAAATGTACAATGGTAATTGAAGGTCATCGCAACAACCTCAAACTATTTCAAACTATTACTCAAGTAACAAGTTTCACCTCATCACTAATACTTATAAGCAAATCTACATATACAGAATATGGTTGTCATGTTTGGAACACATATGCAATAGCTGCAGTTCTCGTGGTATTGTACTTAATTACATCACAATCACTCACTATGAAAATCCTTGTCTTTTTTTAACATAATTGATGCGCTTGTTGTTACATGAGATGTTGATTGGCAAGCTTGATAACGAACTTGCTCTTTTTTGTATTTGGAAGGTAAAGATATGACAATGATAAGCTTGATAATGAACTTGCTCTTTTTTTTTATTTGGAAGGTAAATATACGACAATGATGAACAATCTATCTAGGATGAAATACATAATTCTTTTTGCAAGTTAAAATAATATCATCCAAATCAAGTTTAAGGAAATATGTTATGTTTATGATATTTTGAAAGACACAAAGAAATGAGCTATCT
The DNA here is from genome assembly GCA_010110895.2 of Picea sitchensis. NCBI lineage: Eukaryota > Viridiplantae > Streptophyta > Pinopsida > Pinales > Pinaceae > Picea > Picea sitchensis. The sequence goes on from SNQJ01S0012990.1 coordinate 200,035, forward strand.
ATGATACCATCTGTCAAAAAAATTCTAGGTTTGGTGCAGATCGTTCCATGCAATCTCCTCAACTCCAGATTGTTCCAAATTGTGCTTGGGTGAAACAGATATGAAGATTCTTCCACAAGACAATAACCAAAATTGCAAATCAATATTCAACTAGGGTGCATTGATCTTAGGCATCAAATTAATTGTTTTCCATTAGAGGAAGTATATCTGTGACTTAGATCTACCTGAGATGAACAATATACCACAAATTTATGAATCAAATCTTCATGAATCTCATGGATTACTACCATGGAATCACCATGGACTTAGCAGACCCTTCGGACTGAAGGAGCTATAATACCATGTCAAGAAATAGAGCACACACAAACACAACAAGAGAACTTGGTGGAAAATGCTTTAATCCATTCTCAACATTTGTATTCATCTCATGATGTCAATATATGGTACATGTAGTTGACTACTTCTAGATCTAGATATCATTGGCAACTCATCAATGGATAATGAAAACACCTCATCAATAGATAAGGATGACAACTCATAAGAATGTGGTCTCAGTCTTTGTGATTTTTTTGGGACTCACAATCTAGCACTCTATAATTGGGCTTAGGCAAAGTTTTATTCATTACAATTTAGTTGTCTTCTCAAATTTTGTTCAATTGTCTAGGAAGTGATTTAAATTATGCATGCCGAAGAATTGCACATTTAAATGGGGTTTTTATGGATTTCAGATATACAATAGGTTAATGAAGTGAAAGTGATTATCAAAACCCTTTCTCATATCATAGTACACAATTTTTATAAAGTACTCAATTTTTTATAAAGATAATAACTTTTATAAAATCCTTAAGTCTCTCTCTCTCTCTCTCTCTCACACACACACAATCTCAAACACTACAATGAAAACTTCCATGAACTTATAACACAACGACATCCTTACGAACTGTTCAACATTAAGGAGATTATTTATGTAAATTTGGCACCTCGGCATATACAAAGAGTTGTCTTCATTTTTTGACCCTTCATGGGTGCATAATTTACATGGGGTGGGCATTATATGGAACTATGAAGACTAAAATGTGAAAATTGTCATTGTGTATTAGATGAAATTTTAATCAATTCTACAATGTTATAAGAAACCAGATGTTGCTCCAAAATCTAATTCTATACATTAAAAAAAGTGTTACATTAGCTTTAGTAGGCTCAAAAGAATTCACATTGGGCCAATGTAAGCGTAAGCCAAGTGAAATAAAAAATCATTGGTGTAATTATATAACATTGTACACAAATTGTTGTGGTAAATTTTCCAAATGAATCTTTAAATGCCTACAACAAATCTTCCAAAACAACAAAAACCATGAGTTGATGTGTTTGAACCGTTTCAACCAAAATGCATGCCCAAGCCTCATTAAAGCTCTAATTGTTTTTTTTTTCAAGTTTCTTAGTGTGTGTTTAAACCTCCTAGACCTTTCTATATTTCCATAATTTCAGTCCCATGCCAAAAAATTCCTAAAAGACAAACAATATGTTGTTATAATCAATCACAAATCAAGGTTGAGTGTCTCATGAACGCACATCGATCCTATAAAAATGCATTCTTGAAGTAATCCAAATATGATATGATAATGCATATAAGATTCCTAGTAATACCAAGATTCCATATTGAAGCAGGAGCACCCCTGGCTAAGAAAAATATCTTGCATGCATTGGAATTCATAGATATGCGTGGGAGACTTAGAAGTACTTCTAGTTCAGATTTGAAGACTTGGGCATGCCTAATTTTCCCTAGGCATGCATTTTTGAATCCCTCGACATGCATTTTCTTGGATTGTGGAAATAAGGGCAATTTTGTTTCAAGCAAAATAGAATGTAGGAGTGGAATTATGCCACAAGATAAAAACAGATTATAGATAATTAAATGTAGAACTCAGATCATTTTTCAGATTTTGATTTGGATCCTAAACTTAGTCTCATTGTGAATTTTAGCAATGGTTGTGTTCTTTTTCTTAAAATGTCAAAAACAATGTAAGATGACAATTTTACAGGAAAATTACATGCATTTGGATATTAATCGAGTAAATCTAACACATGGGTTTTGTGCCCAACATGGAAAATTAGTGACCAACACAGATAGTTTCCTTATATCATGCACGAGAAAGATTTTGTATGCATTTTTATGAAGCTTCACAAACGTTTTTTCACATTATGTTAAAAGAGGGAAAATTGGAGCATTTTTGCACAATAACAACTTTTAAGGCTAAAAATTGAAAATCTAGAAATGTAGTCCAAGGTGGGGATTGACAAAATACACATTCTAAAATTTGAATAATTTAGTTTGGCTAGTAAATGAATCCTAGGCATGCATTTTCGAGAAGCAAGGCAATTTTGAACAATTTAGTGCAAAATGCAAAAGTTGTTGACTTTGTAGGTTAGATGCAAGCAAAAGGAGACCCATACGGAAATTATGATATATAGGTTTTGTTGGAAACAAAAAATTCTATAGAAATCAAGTCTCATTTTTTCAAAAGGACACTTGTACAAATTTTGAAGTTCATTTTTCTAATCCCCCTCATGTAGATTTGTACCCTCTTTTAACTTTGGACTTTGAATATTTGAAAAAGTTCAAGAAAATTCGACATCCTTAATAAACTTTTGTAAACCCTAGGAATATGATGGGATGTAATTTGAATTTGAAGAATTAGAGTAGCTGAAAGACCAAAAGCCAATGAAAAAAACCATAAATATGAATTTTGTGAATGAACAAAGGGCCTTTGGCTCTCCTTTTGATTTGGGTTTTTATAGAATTTATCATTGTGGGATCCAGAGACCTTTACATAAGCTCTATGAATGTAATGAGGCTCAAGAACATTGGCCATTAACTCCTTACTCCTTACTCAAACATTTTCAAATCTCGTTAGGCTAGGAGAGATAGGTGGGATTATTACCCTAGTTTATAACCCGTCAGAACTTTAATCATACCTCAAGAAATGTAATTCTTCGATCATTTTTTTTTTTAAATATATAATTTTTATGTTTTTTATCTAATTATTACAACTCAAAAAGAAATAATAGAATGAGTATGTGAATAAAGGAATAATAAAGACGAAAGTACAAACAAAATAATGAAGTACGTAATAAAATATGAAATAACAATATCCGAACAGTTCTCAAAGTGAGAAGAAATCAACAAAGATTTTATTAATGCAAATTCTAAGTTACAACTAAAAATGTCATTTTGCAGGTCCCTACAAGGGCCTGGACCAGGGAAATTCTTAGAAGCCCAATATGTAATCAAAACTCATACGTGGACAACTAATGTCAAAAGACAAGATCACAATGCAAGACTAGTCTAGATCACTTCAAGTTACATGTGCATCATCGTTTTGAACTTTGCAAAACTTGCATTAATTAGCACTGAATGAATTCATAACTTTTAACTAAGCCAAAATGATCTTGGAGCATATCGCCGATCAATGCCTCCTAGTCTTTTCTTTGCCACCTTCAGAACAACCCTGTCATCAACAAGACAATTCAACTCTTATGAAAACTTAGAATGGAATGAAAGGATATCTCACTCAGAACTTAGGCATACCTTACCAGTAGTCTTGTTTCTTCCTTTTCTTGTTGAACTCCATCCTTACTTTTATATCTTCTTTGAAGTGATTAGGTAGTTCAACCACTTTTGTTTTAGATTTAATTAAATTTTTATTCAAGAAAAAACATCTTAATTTAAGATAAGGGTCACAAATATGTTTTTATATTTTAACTAATAATAGGTGGAGTTCCACTAGATTCTCATATCTTTATTTTATAGAATTTCCCTTGTAGCTCCCAAAATAATTTGAATATATACATATTCGATAACAAAAAATAAAGCAATAAATGACATTCATTGAAATAATTCCATGTCAACAAACACTTGTACCTCCTCATATATCAAAATAATATGATATTTTTAAGTTTTCAAAAATAAATATCATATATCTGTTGTCTATTCAAAATGAAGTCTCATATGTCCAAAAATAAACACTGTCATGACATAAGTTAGAAGAGATGGGGTATTTCTTCTTAAAAAATATTTCCCTTTCTTTCCTACCTTCTGACTCATTTGCTTTTAGACTTTGTATGTCTTTGAGAAAGAACTTTTTCTCATCTTTCCCTTCATACTTATTTAACTCTTGATGCATATCACTAAAAGAAATATCCCTTCTACCATTTTCTACCTTTGTTGAATTTTTTTTTGAGTGCACATAGGTTGATTGGGATGTGTCACTACTAGGGATAACAATGGGCCCTTTTTTCTTATCTTTTGGAATTCCTTGAGAAGGTAGCTTGTTTTCCCTAGGAGGGGCATGGGCTATAGAAGAAACTAATGTGACCAAAGGAATTGTGTAATGAGGTAACAAAGGATCTATGGGATTGGTAGGCCATTGTGCAATACCGAAAGGAAAATTCACTGGATTATTATCCCAACCATCATTTGCAAGTTGAACATGAGGCTCAAGAATGTCCAAGATACCGAGGTGAGGTTGCAAAGTTGCACTAGGGGGAGCTAGGGGTTGAGGTAAGGTTGGATGCCCACCAAGTTTTAAATAACCAGTTTGCACCAACTGTTTGAACTCATCTAAATTTGCATCAAAATGGATAGAGAACCTTATCCTCTTGTGTCTCCCCTGTTGCCAGAACATGTTAGGCCTTTTTCCTCTTCCTCCTTTGTTGCCTTCGTTACTCCCTTCATTACTCCCTATACTTCCCCCGCTAAAGAAGGTCATCTATTTGTCATTTCCATTTCAATCAGTCAATGGAAATCTTTTGAGCATAATACAGCACAGAGTAAGATAGACATACATTTACAATATTTGTTGAATATGACTTAAATAAGGCTCTGTTTACACCATGGAAAATCAAGTAGAAGGGAAAATGAAAAAGGAATAATGTATAATAAGGGAAGGAGATCCAAACTCATTCATCATCAATATTTCTTTAGTCAATATGAAACTTCAATCTTGTTGTATGCCTCTTTGTAACTAAACAACTAAATATATCTTTTAAACATGAATAAGGACAAAATTAAGAATATGGAAAATGAAAAATATGAATGGTTGGGGTAAATGATAGAGAGAATATTCTTATGAAAAGTGATACATAATGAAGGATAGTGCGCAAAAGTTCATGTTAAAATCGTTTATAATTTTAACAGTTGTCAAGTTTGTAAACCATATCCCCTATCAATACCCCAAGCAAGTATCATCATCAATATATGAGGTGACTCACAATTTTATAGACTTTGGATTATTAGATACATCAAATAGAGTACAAGCTTTTATACAAAGAATGGAATATTAGAGTGGAAAACATGAACCCAATTTTTTTTTATCAAGTCACCCAAGCATGATGTAAAACATTGACGAAAGCTGGGAGGAATTTTCACAATGGTCACATTTGTTAGAATATGAATGAATGTGCTCGTTTTACCATTGACAATATCACTATTGTCACCCAACCATAGGCCGAAGCCACCCTTCGAGCACCTTGACCTTGACAGAGAGAAGAATCCTGGTAGCGATCCAATAGCCAAGCAAGGCTAATGCACAAAGCAAGAAGTAACCAAAGCTGATCAGAGAGTCCAACCCAAAACTGGCGCAACACCTTCCCCAGGACTTGCGCACAAGACTACTAGACTGTAGCGCGCAGAAGTGACTTTTTTTTGCGATTCTGAGAAGTGTGTCAAATGAGAGACTGGCGCCCTATATTTATAGTATTCCTGGTAGACTTGTCTGGGCCGACTTCTTATTCTTGGTAATAATTAATTCATATTAATTATCTCTCTTCAACCGACATTTCTTCTAGGGTTACTTTCATTTCTTTTCTTTCTTCTGAAACATTCTAATCTTGTTAAAGGTCACAATAGAGGTTCATACCTCCCGAAGCTACCATAATATCAACACTCCCTCCTAGCTAGGGAGGTATAACTGATAATGGTCTTGAGCACAAACAAACCATTCAAATGGTAGCATCACGAGCACCGTCATTATTATCCAATCAGATAATCTCCATGACAACTGGTACAATATCAATTGATAGAACACGACTGTGTTTATCCATGGTAGTACACAACTACTCAAATTGTGACACATAGTCACAAACAGTGGAACATATCCACCACAGTAGCATATCTCTACTGTCTGTAGACAGGCAGTCTCCATAACAACTGTCTGATATCAACCTGCACATAAAATATTGTTATGATATAAACTTAATCATCTGGGCCATTCTTTCACTCACATCTGTGAGATCTGAAAGACTATATGCCCTCATAGTAGAACATGAACGATGAGCTATCTGGACTATTCTTCTCAAGCAAGGAAGAATAACTGTCCTGATTTCTGAGCCTAGACCATTCCCCACCCTGGGCCATTCCTCCGACACTAAACAAAGTGTGACCTGGAGAGAATGAATCTACCCTAAGGAATGCCTATCCCTGATTGTTGAACCTAGACCATTCCCCACCCCGGGCCATTCCTCCGGCACTAAACAAAGTGCAGTCTGGAGAGAATGAATCCGCCCTAAGGAATGACTGTCCTGAACCAACCTCAAAAATAGACCATTCCCCATGTTAACCACAATGGGAAATCATTGTCCGTCGAGGTGGGCCAATCTTCTTGAGTAACCCTCAAGAAGAGAGACTGCCCTATACCACTTCCCATGTTAACCACAATGGGAAGTCGTTGTCTATGGTACATCAACAATCTGAACCATTTTCCGAACTGGAAAATGTCTGTCCGTCAGAAATCTCAATCCACTTTCCGAACTGGAAAGAATATGCCCAAGTTGGACTATTTTTCAAACTTGAAAGTAAATGTCCTCAATTAAATAATATGTTAGTACTCCCTCCCAAACTGGAGAGTCATTTCTTCCCTTTCAACTAAGGGATTTATTTCCATGATCCCCATTTTGTCTCGAAAATATGCAAACTTTATTCTGGACAGAGGCTTTGTCAGGATATCTGTTGTTTGCTCATATGTGGGGATATACTGGAGGTTTAATTCTCCTTCCTAGACTTTATCTCGAATAAAGTAGTATTTGATCTCAATATGTTTCGACCTTTCATGAAACACTGGGTGTTCTGATAGTCTTATACAACTTTGATTGTCACAGTGTATTATGGTCGAATTTGGAACCTGATCAAACAAACCAGAGATTAGCTTTCTCATCCATATTGCTTCTATGCATGCTTCACATGTTGCAATATATTCTGCTTCTGTTGTGCTAAGTGCGACAGACTTCTGTTTCCTGCTGCCCTAAGATATCATAGCAGAGCCTAAGCTGAAACAAATTCTTGAAGTACTCTTTCTGTCTTCTGCACTTCCTACCCAATCTAAATCTGTAAATCCATGAAGCTGTATATCAATGGATGCGGTATATCTTAAGCCATAGTTTATTGTCCCACAAATATATCTTAGGACATGCTTTGCAGCTATCCAATGCTCATGTCTCGGTTCCACCTGGAACTGGCTTAGTGTATTCACGACAAAGCAAATGTCTGGTCGAGTATTTACCAAATACATCAATGACCCAATCAATTGTCGATATAGTGATGGATCTATTGGATCAGAATCCGGATATTTTACTTTTCTTATATCTTTAGTCATAGGAGTGTCCATGGATTTGCAGTCCATCATTCCAAACTTCTAAAGAATATTTATTGCATACTTTCCTTGTCCAAGGAATACTTCACCACGCTTCTGCCATACTTCTAGTCCCAAGTAATAATGCATGAGACCTAGATCTTTCATATCAAATTCAGAAGCTAGTTCCTTTTTGCACTGGATGATGAGAGACGCTTCACCTGTTATGAATAGATCGTCAACATATAGTAGTAGAATTATAGGTGCATTGTCCACGACTTTGTAGTAAAGGTTTGGATCTACATGACTTTTGGAGAAACCAAGTCTCATTAGATAGTTGTCCATTCTGGCATACCAATCCCTTGGAGCTTGTTTGAGTCTATATAAAGCTTTCTTTAATCTGCAAACGTGAGTGTCTCTGGAATGTACCTCAAACCCTTGATGTTATTCAATATATACTTCTTCTTTGATTGCTCCATTGAGGAAAGTTGTCTTTACATCCATCTGATGTAAGTTCCATCCCATGGAAGCGGTAAGAGATATGATAGCTCTAATGGAGAGTATGTCTAGCAACCGAGGAAAGTTTAGGTCGCAATCTTCTCCCTCCTTGCAGGAGAACCACTCTATTCTGAACATTTGCTTTATGTTTTATTCCGGCTTCCATGTGTTTGATCTTATATGCTGCTTTGGGATACCAGTTTATCTTTGGGTCTGGGTATAATTTCCCGTACTTCATTTCTCATAATGGTTGGTGTTCTTCTGTCTTAGCTTCTTTCCATCATTTTTCATAATGGATTGGTGTTCTTCCGTCATAGCTTCTTTCCATTGTTTCTTTTGAACTGCTTCTTCAAATGTGGTAGGTTCTTCATCTAGAAGCTTTGTCATATATGTTGCATAGCTTGAGAATCTTTTAGGCTTCTTAATTTTTCTGAATGATCCTTCTGGGACCTTGAGTCTTTCTGCGTCTTGTAAGGTAGCTTCAATCCAAGCTGGTCATTTCTTGGTCTTCGGTACAGTGTCTGAATCGATGGTCTCACATGGTTGCATAGGATGATCAAGTTTTTCCTTTTCGTCATTTTGGTTTTCTGTGCTTTCTTCAATAGGTTCTTCATTCTCTTCTTCTTCTATAGTTTCTTCTATGGATTTCTTGAAAGCCATCTTTTTCATTGAATGTTACGTCTCTGCTGACTTCGATCTTATGTTGTTCTGGAATATAGATTCTATAAGCCTTGGATGAATCGCTATATCCCATGAATATGCCCTTATTTCCTGAGGGTTCTAGTTTATTCCTTTTGTCCTTGGGAATGTGAGAGTAAACAGGACATCCAAAGATTCTTAGGTTTTCCACATTAGGTTTCTTACCTGAGAAGGCTTCTTCTGGAGTCATGTCCTTCAATATGCAGTGAGGACTTCTGTTCTACACATATATTGCTGTCATGGCTGCTTCTCCCCATAAGAACATGGGTAGACCTTGATCATTTAGTAGTGCTTTTACGGTTTCTTCGATAGATCTGTTCTTTCTTTCCGCTACACCATTTTGTTGAGGATTATGAGGAATAGTTAGCTCCCTCCTAATCCATGCCGATTTGCAGAATGCAACGAATTCCTTTGATGTATATTCTCCTCCATTATCTGTTCTTAAGGTCTTGATCTTCTTGTTTGTGAGGTTCTCTATCTCTGCTTTGAATTCTTGAAACTTGCTGAATACTTCGTCTTTTGTCTTCAGTAGATATAACCAAGTCTTTCTTGAATAATCATTTATGAAGATTACATAGTAAAGAGATCCTCCTAGATATTTGACTGGCATCATACCGCAAACATCTGAGTGTATCAGATCTAGAATCTCCTTAGATCTATTATTGCTGCTTGGAAATGGTTTCTTGATATTCTTTCCAAGAGCACATCCTTTGCAAATTCTTTCATGTGTAGACTGCAATTCTGGTATTCCTTCAACCATGTTTTTGAGAAAAGGTATTGATTGATAATTAATATGAGCGTTCTATGCCAAAGTTCATTAGGATTGACTTTGTCATGTACGAGAGCTTCTTCATTTTGTTCTAGTAGTCTATATAGATTTCCTTCATGGCTTCCAATAACCCTAGCATTCTCTATGCTGGAGTCTTTATGCCAAGATAACACTTTTCCATCCACGAAAGTTGTTCTGTTTCCTTTGTCTTCTAAGCAAGATATGGATACAAGATTCTTTTCTAAACTAGGTACATATAAAACATTGCTGAAATGAACATTGTTACATGTTTTTAGCTTAACGGAGGCTTGTCCAAATCCTTCGACTGGGTAAGTTCTTTTGTCTCCAAGCACTACCTTGTACAATGTTTTATTCTCATTTAGATTTGAGAGTCTGGCTTGATCTCTCGTCATGTGCCTAGAAGCTCCACTGTCGATTATCCACATGTCATCTTCAATCATTCCTATGAGTGTTGAGTAGTGTAGATGACTTGTCTTTTCATCCATAACTTCGGTTGATTGGTGACTGGTCATGCCTTGATCCAAAACTTCAACTCTGATGTTTCTGTCTTCTAAGGAAGCCAAAAGGTGCACTGAACTAGGGCGCATTTGAATAACTTCTCCTTGAGCAAGATGCTCCATCACAAGGTGTCAGATCTGGGTTTTAGGGTTTATGCAACTGCTCCTGCTAGTAACCCTAGCGGCAATGTCTTGGAAGCTGCTCCTGCTAGTAACCCTAGCACAGTTCTTCAACGAGCTCATTATCCTAATGGTTATGCTTCCTTCCAGCGGTTAGACTGAATGAAGGAGGTGTGGGACCATGACCTGTTAGAATATGAATGAATGTGCTCATTTTACCATTGACAATATCACTATTGTCACCCAACCATAGGCTGAAGCCACCCTCCGAGCACCTTGACCTTGACAGAGAGAAGAATCCTGGTAGAAATCCAATAGCCAAGAAAGGCTAATTCACCAAGCAAGAAGTAACCAAAGCTGATCAGAGAGTCCAACCCAAAACTGGCGCAGCACCTTCCCCAAGACTTGCGCACAAGACTACTAGACTATAGTACATAGAAGTGATTTTTTTTTGCGATTCTAAGAAGTGTGTCAAATGAGAGACTGGCGCCCTGTATTTATAGTATTCCTGGCAGACTTGCCTGGGCCGACTTCTTATTCTGGGTACTAATTAATTCATATTAATTATCTCTCTTCAGCCAACATCTCATCTAGGGTTAGTTTCATTTCTTTTCTTTCTTTCGGAACATTCTAATCTTGTCAAAGGTCACAATAAAGGTTCATACCTCCCGAAGCTACCATAATATCAACAACGTTGATAATGTATATTGGATTCACAATAATGAACATATGAAAAACAATATTTCAAAGGGTGACAACACATTTAAACTATGGTTATTGTTCTTTCAACAAAGTCAAACAAATTGGGCATGAAAATGACTATAGGTGAGCTGAGATGTAGACATTTTGAATAACCAAGGTTTTAAACAAATTCCACTTTCAGTATTTTAATTTTTTTTTTTAGACTAACCCGTGGTCACATTTATTTGAAAAAGAATGGCCATTGTTACGAGTTTAACCCAACACTCTCTTCCACTTGCTATCATTTCGATTTTGCAATCAAACTCTTCTTAGAACATGAAAATAAGCATGAAATGTGATATAGTGAACTAATGACAACAAAAAGCATTCATGAAATTGCAAAAGAAGTAAACCCACTACAATTCTTGCCACCAAAACGTCTTTCAACCAATAAAAGGATTTTAAAACCAGTTGCCTCAAAACATTTATGCTATTCCACCACATAATTCTTTGTATATAGACGAAAGATAAGGGAAAGAAAAGCTTCATACTAGCAACCAACTACAAAGCCTTACTAATCCATTTAACAACAAATTTGCTACACTAATGCTCTGAAATCTGTGTGGGTACATACCTTGACAAGAAGAAACCAATCATTATACGATTCTAAGTCCAAGCGGTTGCACAAGCTTCACAGTTGCAACTGTTAGAATTTAAGGACATTAAAAATAAACTCAAAGAATGGAACAAGGATATCTTCAGGAAAATAAACATAGAGAAAAACAACATCGAAGAAAAAATGAAAAAACTTCAAGAAACTTGCATGCGAGAAGGCTATATGGAGGACTGGAAAAAGGAAGAGCTACAAATGACCCAAGAGTGGGAGGCGCGATGCCCGCAGAAGAAAACACTCTGGTGTCAGAAGTCCTGCATCCGATTGCTAAAGGAAGGAGAGAAGAACACTAAATTCTTCCATAGAACAACCATGGCTAGAAGAGCCCATAACAAAATCCTGAAGATCAAGGACCAGGATGGAATCGAGCGTGAGTCACATCAGGAGATCAAAAGTGCTATGGTTAGACACTTCCATGGGATAGCCCAAGAACTGCATCAAGACAGATCAGAGATCATTCAGAGGATAACCCAACATATACCATGCTTGGTTACTGAGGAACAAAACATCTTCCTGAACAAACCTATCACCACAGAAGAGGTGGATCAAGCTCTTCAGAAAATGCCCAGTGGGGAAGCACCATGTCCAAATGGCTTCACTGTGGAATTCTTCAAAGCTTGCTGGGAAATCATTAGACATGACATCTATAAGGTAGTAGAAGACTCTAGAAGGTCTGCCTCCATCCTTAAAGCACTAAACACAACCATGATCACCCTAATCCCCCCAAAAAATGAAGCCAAAACCCTGGACCGGTACAGACCGATAGCACTTTGTAGTGTGATATACAAGATCATCTCCAAAGTCATAGCAAATAGATTGAAACCCCTCCTACCCTCAGTGATTTCACAAGAACAGGAAGACTTCGTGGAAGGTAGACAAATAATGGACAACATCATCCAGGCCCATGAAATCATTCACACCTTAAAACTTCAGAAAAGGGGGGGAGTGTTAATACAACTGGACCTAGCAAAATCTTATGACAAGATTAGCTGGCATTATATGATGAAGACCTTGGAAGCCTTTGGTTTTACCCAACATTGGATCAGTTGGATTGTTAGTTTAGTATCCAAAACAAGCTACTCGCTACTAATCAATGGAGCCCCAACCAAACCTTTCTGGCCCACAAGAGGGATCAGACAAGGAGATCTGCTATCTCCTTTCCTGTTCATTCTAATGATGGAAGGCCTCAGCCAGAGCATAAAGAACGCAACTGTAACTGGGGAAATAATAGGGCTCAAACCTTTTGAAAACTGCCTTACTTCAACTCACCAACAGTTTGTAGATGATACACTACTCCACGACATACCTACGGTCAAGGAAGCCAAAGCCTACAAAAGAATCCTAGAAGATTTTGGGGAAGCCTCGGGTGCTGAGATCAACCACTCCAAGTCGATGATCTTTTTCTTTAATACCAATCCATCTATCCAAAGGAATTTGACCAACATTCTAGGCTTTGAACGGAAAACACTTCCAACCAAGTATTTGGGGGTTCCTTTGACAGACAAAGTTTATAAGTTGTCAACATGGGAAGAAGTAATAAACAGGTTACAAGAGCGGGTAAAAAATTGGACAAGACTGTTTTACAAGCCATCCCAACCTTTATGATGTCGGTCTTCCCCACTCCACAGGGGATCTTACAGAAAATCAGAGCCATCTAGAGGGATTTCCTATGGTGAGGTGCGAAAACAAAGAAAAAATGGGCCCTGGTGGCCTGGGAGAAAGTCTGCAGGCCAAAAAGCAAAGGAGGCTTGGGGCTACAAGATCCACAAACGACCAACAATGCATATGGGGCGAAACTTTGGTGGTGGTGGGTCAAAGAAACTACAACACCTTGGGTAAACCTATGGAAGGAAAAATACGCACCGGACACCCATGACCAGGACATAATCCGCTTTAGAGGAACCAGGGAAGGCTCAACCATTTGGAACCTAGCCTGGCACAACAAAGCTTGGATTCAGACACACAGCTTTTGGGAAATTAGGAATGGTAGAACAATCAGATTATGGGAGGACGCTTGGCAGCAGGAACCAAAGGTGGAAAACCAGGACAGAGGGATACTCCAACAGGACCTCATCACACACGGAAAAATTAACGTCTATCAATACTGATAGCAGGGAACGGACCACAACAAATGTCGAATATGGGACAAGATTAATCCTCAGAACAATGAGATACCCACTATAATAATAAAAGAGGTGGAGGAGGAACTGGCAGACGGAAAATAATAGTCACGAAAGGAGAGGACCAGTTAAGGTGGGGCAAAAAGGACAGAGGGGAATTCAACCTAAAAGAAGTCAGGCACTATATGACGGTCCCATACCAAGATGACTTGGCGCAACACTGGGATAAGCTCTGGAACAACCCCCAATGGCCAAAGATTAAGATCTTTCCAGTGGCTAATATTACACAACCGCATCCTAACTTGGGATAACCTAAGGAAAAGAGGTTTCACCTATCCGTCAAGATGTCATATTTGTCAAACTCAGGAAGAAACAACCAACCATCTTCTTGACGACTGTGCTTACATTGCGGAACTATGGGACTGGGCAACAAGTATCTTCTGCCAGTCCGACAGGATCCGTGGTAACATTGCCGCAACAATCAAGCTTTGGAGAGAAAACTATAGCTACCAAGAAGAGGTGAACCTCAGTTGGACCCTCACCCCAGGAATGATCATATGGTCAATATGGAAGGAAAGTAACCGACGCATTTCAGAAACCAAAGCTGGCCAGAAGGGAAGATCAAGGTAACAATAACCTCCATGATATGCGAGACGGTGATGAGCCGCAACTACCAGAAAGGTAGAAAGCAACCCACAGATTAGGACTCCCGAGTCCTAAAGGCTTTCCAACTAACAAGTGGGCACAAACCCAATCCAAATAGATAACAGTTGCAACTCCAGGTAGGTGAGCGCAACTGGAAACCGCCACCTTCAGGCTCCCTCAAGTTAAATTTCGACGGTGTGGCGAAAGGCAACCTAGGAAGAACAAGTTTGGGAGGAGTAATCAGGGATAGTAAAGGGAACATCATATCACTGTACGCGGGAAGCCTGGGCAACTCAACCAATAACGCCACAGAATTCGGATCCCTCGAGACAAACCTGGAGATTCTCAGCCAGGAGGGGATGACGAACGCCATAGTGGAAGGAGACTCCATGCTAGTCATCAACACAATGAGAAAACTCCAAAACGGTACCAGAATAGGTAAAATCCAGAGGCACTGGTGATTGGCCTACCTACTAAACAAAATCCAGGAGCACTTGCGGACATGGATCACTGTGGAATTGTGCTGGGTAAGGAGGTCAACAAATGGACTGGCGGACATAATAGAAAATGAGGGGGTCGAGAACGAAGGTCCAAAACTAGACACAATTTGGCGTAACAGCTTGCAAGGTCAATTCCTGACAGATTGCACGCAACTTGCGGCAAAATACTGGGACAACAGGAGTAGTACGAAAGATCATGGCAAGAATAGAGGCGCAGTAGACACTGAAGGACACGTAGATCCCAGACAGGAGCTGATGGCCCACCAATCAAATAAGGTTATAGATGCAGACACAAAACACACATCAGGCGAAGGCACGACACTACAGTCTCGTCAATAAAAAGAAGTACATAAGTTGCCCATTGGAAAGCATAAGAGATGACTCGCAGGCGACAAAGGATGACAGGTCACACCAAGGCCAAGTAGGAGCACACCTCACCTAAGTACCAAGATGGGACGGGGAAAGGGATCGTGTACAATGAGCAGGGCAAAGCATTGGCGCAGGGATAACGACAAGGTCATAAAGCGCACACGCTTTGGAACAGAGGATACTGATGTGCAATACCACCTTGAAGAGCATGCCATGATTGCAAGGATGGGACCACAGCTAGGTTGGCTCCATATAGGAAGGTACACCAAAACTTACCACAGAACGAGGCATCACAATTACAATGGCCACCTTACTTACCAGAAGGAGGTGAAGCAGAAAAGGGAGAGAATCCAATGTAAGAACCACCACCTGCAAGTGAAGATGGTATGCATGAAGAAACCAACAGGAAGAGAGACCCCTAGGGGAAGGAACCTCCACAGAGCGCTTGGCGGATGACAAGAATCGAACAGGCGGCCAGGGAAGCAAAGAGCACCTTCCTCACAAAGACAGACACCAAGGGGAAGAAGATCATTAAAAGATGGGAGGGCGAAATCAACAATGCCTGTAGGGGCAAAGCCTGGTCAACACTAACCCAGGAAGAAGGGGGGATACGTGATCCCGAAGCCACACAACCGAGGTTAACCCTCTACCACAGGACAATGGGGGAAGCTTGGAGAACCAAAATGCTGATAGGAAAGATGTGTGCGGACCGGGGGGAGACCAACAGGACGGAAACCAAAGAGCAGAAGAAAGAGCGCACAAGAATTCTCAACCACCTCAGTAACCTGGAGGTGGGGGTAAAAAGGCTGGTGGAGGACCAGAAAAGACAACAGGAGAAACTGGAAAGGATGGCAGGGCAATTTCATCTCTATCTATGCTACGTCCACCATATGGATATCACTCCAGCCGACAGAAATGGAACCCGAACATGCATCAGAAAGCTACGTCTAGTGGAATAGAGGGAGGAGGAAACGACACAGCAGGAAGGGGATGACGAGCACCCCATCAACCTAGAGTAGCGCAAGACCCGCCCAGATCATGTCTCTCAGAGTAGGAGCTAATCCCATTATGTTTAGACTTTTTGATTTCTTTTGATGAAGTTTTTAGACTGGATTATGGTAGCCTGGGTTGGTTTCCTGTGGTGGCGACCCAAGCACTTTTTTTGTTTATTCTCAGACACTGCATTTCAGGGACCTCGTATCTGGTTTTCGTTCAGGCAGATCTTGGGAGCCCATGCATCAGTTTTGTACTATAACCTTATAACGTAACATAGATTCACACACTCATTTACAAAAAAAAAAAAAAGATATGTTGTTGTTATCCCTTTTGATGTATGCTTAGAAAAAGCTTTAAGGGATCATGGATCAAACCCTCAGGGTAGATCTCATCATGATCCTTAGGACAAATTGCCAAGAAAAACTTTTAGGGTAGTAGATCAAAAAACTAACTAGCTAGCTGAGAATCAAGAGGCCATGAACATAGTTACCAACTTAACGAGAATTCTACAGAGTTCTCGTTTTTTGGGGGGTCAAGTTTTTACACTCCGTTTTTAAAAATGGTGCTACCGATAACACCCCCCTCCCCTTTTAGGTGGTTTTTTTATATTTTAAATTTTATGATACAAAAAGTTTCCACTTTTTTGTTTTTAAATGCTTGTTTTTTCATTTATTTTCAAATTGTTCATATTTTTTATTTTATTTTTCTCAATTGTGGTTTTTTCATCTATTTTCAAACTTTTCCATTTTTTTTTTATTCAGTGGTGTTTTTAATCATATTTCCATCCTCCATCCAATGTTAAAATGTTGTACACCATTTATTTATTTTAAATTAATTTTTTTCATGTAATTATGTATCCTTAATTAAATTATGGTTCCATACTTTTTAAATATAGTGTAAAATATCATTTTTAACACATTGTGTTACCTTTACTTCAATACACAGAAAACAATGGTAGTTAAATAACACTATTTTTAAATATTTACCAAAAATATATAATTCATTTTTTTGGGATCAATTAAAAACTAAAAAAAATAAGAAAACAAAAAGAATTGAAATTTAACCAAAAAAAAAAAACTATACATTTTAAAAACAAATTTATATTAAAAAAACTATTGAAGAAAAACCTAAAAAATTAAAA